>MU737055.1:73994-91308 GCA_026770625.1 Nicotiana glauca | reverse complement strand
TTTTGGGGTTCTCCCCCCCCCCCCCCCCCCCATATATAGTCATGGGCATCCTGATATATATTTGGCCCGATGCTTTTCCACGCCGTGTCTGCCTCGGTCGTTCTTTGGGGGTTATTCCTTCTCCTTTCGACCGGAGTCGTGAGGGCAAGATATAAGATAGATCATGTCGTTCCTTGTCGCCTCGCTGTTTGAATGGGAAGTTGGTCGGCCTGACCGTTGTGGTCAGATTTTGACCAATAAAATTGTGACTCGGAAAGCATCACATTTCTCTAATATACATGTCTCCACAACTCATGTTAGTGAGTAATCTTGATGAGCAATCTTAATTCTTATTGTTTCTTTGGGCAGTTTTATTTGGCTGACGCATGTATGAATCCAATCTGGACTATATAGATTTCCTTTTGAAAACGGGAATATTATTTTTCTGTTGTTCTTTCAGCTACAAAAAAAAGGTTATTTTGAAACATGATATGGCAAGAGGACAACCAGTAGCTCTTTGTATTGTGAAGTAGTTCACATTCTCAAATAATAGCCTAGCTTTGACTTAGCAAGATAATAAAAAAGGAAAGAAAATATTTTATTTGGTTTAGGATTAAAACTAAGTATTGAAGCGTAGTATTAATTATTTTTGTTAAGGATTAAAACATGTAAGACTCGCAATGTCGCAAGCAAGCTCATGGCACGTATATGAATTTATGTTATGCCTTATAAAGCAATTCACTTTTTTTTCCTTATTTTGATTTTGTGATTCATATACGGTTTCATGTACACCGTTCTGCAGAAGCTTGCAAACCTAAATGTCTGACAGTCCTTATGTTTAATCCGCTCTCAGTAGTCTGCTCTGTCACAGGCATTACGCATAAGTCCTTGTCTTTTGTTTAATACTACTAGATATTCGACCAAAACTGACCGAAGCTAATCGACCGAAAAACTGACTGAAGTCGATCGTTTTTTCAAGCTATTTTACTTTTTAATTTCTTTTAATCGACCAACTTTGGTTGATTTTTTTTTTTGGCGTAAAAATACGGAAAACTATTTTAGCATCCCGCGAAATTTATTTTTTTAAGAAACCGACCGAAATCGGTCGGTTTTTCATATAAAATAAATTAAAATTTAAATTTAAAATATTGACCGAAATCGGTCGATTATTTTAGTCAATCATTTAAAAAACCGACCAACTTCGGTCGGCAATTTTATATTTTTAACGGTTAAAGGGGTAAAACTGTCCCTAACCTATTCGCTTCGGTCTACAAATGCCCCGCGTCCACTTATTTTGCTAAGAATCACCCTACCGTTAAAAATCTAGCCTATTTGTTCACTTATTTCTAACAGATTACATATTATTAAAAAAAAAATTTAATTCCCTGTACCATGTCTGATTGCTCATTAAATATGGCACACCCCAATCCATATTTAAGCCCACCCATTAGCTATCCAGACCGACCCGACCCATCGAAAATCCTTTTAGCCCCAAAATACTCGAATCCAATATTATTTTCACCTATCTCATACTGCAAATTACTGCAATTTCTCGCCTCTCTCATCTCTCATCTCTCATCTCCCATCTCTTAACTCGGAATTTGGTAATTGAAGTTTTTTTCCGCTTCAAATGTAGAATCTTCCTCTACTTCTTCTTGTGACCCAAGTGGCTTTCATGCTTGTTATTTTGGACTGATAGCCAATTATTTTATTGCTACGACTATGAATGATGGTCGTAAATTCTATAAATGTCCTCGTTACGATTAATGGTTGTCGTTATTGGAAATGGCGCGATGAAGAACTTCCACCTCATGTGTCAATGTTTATCCAAAAGCAAAAAATTTCATTAGATACCCTTCGTCAAGAAAGGAATTAGCTTAGCAAGACGGTCGATGATATGGTTAGAAGTAAAGTAGTATATTTGAATAATCTATCTACATTGGAGGAGAAAATTTCAAATTTATGGAGTTGAAATTGAAGCAATGAAAAAAGTGTATACTATGGTCATGAGCTATTTTAACTGTCTTTCTGCTAGCAAAATAATGCAGAGAAGTTGTTGTTTCTGTTAGTGGTGTCACGACCTCAAATTTCACTAGTCGGGATGACACCTAACTCGACCCACTAGGGATGCCAACTAACACTCAATACAATCCAAATGAGATTTATAGGAAAATAGTAAAAAACTTTATGAACATTTATATATTGACCCAAGGACTGGTAGTACGAATCACGAGCTTCTACAATTTAAAATTTACAAAGCCGGTACAAATAAATACACAATCTGTTTGAAAGTTATATAAACAGATTGGCAAAATTTAAGTCTACCAAGGACAAATGGCAGTTATATTCTGAATTGCACGAATATCTTCAGAGTCAGCTCTTGACATCACCAGCAGCTCCGCTCCAAAATCTGCACGCAAGGTGCAGAAGTGTAGTATGAGTATAACCGACCCCATGTACCCAATAAGTATCTTGTCTAACCTCGTCAATGTAGTGACGATGATTTTTAGTTAATGATACTCACTGATCAACCTGTATCGTAACTAGCAATAGAATTATACTATGATATAACAGAATGAGTACACAAAACAAATATGCATAGCAATAACTGACTACTAGAAGAGATCACAATTTAAAATTTTTGAATATCTCGACCAATCTTTTCTTTAGTGCGAAAACCAATAAACCACAATAGTCACTCCATAACTTTCATAGCACGAGGAATATACTCAGTCATCAAGTCAATTGCATGGCAACACCCCTCGTCCATTTATCTTATCCTCACCAATATGCGTATAACAGTACCAATCGGATGGCAGAAATGCCGATAACAGTAATGACAAAGTAGGAAATACGCAAGTAGAAATAATGAACGTGGATATATATATGGGCAACAATAATAGACTAGGCAGAAGGTGCAGGAGTAATGAAAGCAATTAGGAAAAATGAATATAAACGTTAAATAACTAGCATGATGAAGGCCTATATATATATATATATATATATATATATATATATAAGGGAACACATGATGTTTGTAAGTTAACAAGTACATGCAAGAATAACTAACATGGTAGGAGGCTTGTACTAACGTGCAACAAAACAGATACGACATAGATATAATTATAACAGCAGGAAGTATGCATGGTATTTGCAAGTCAGGCAAGTAGAAGACATCGGAAACACAAGGACATGGCAATGACGTCAAGTCACATAAGAACCATAAGTACGAAAATAACTACTCAATATAAAGGCATGAACATATATACGAGGAAACGATGCCACAACATAATGCAAGTCCCCCGTTCTCGCCTGCGCGAAAACACCCATCGTGCTGTGAACTCGTGATAATATAAATGAAATGGAACGACATCACCCTTTGTACTTTAACTCTTAAATGAAATGGCATGGTATCACCCTTCGTGCTTTACACATATAACATGGCACAACATCACCCTTTATGCTTTACATTCACATAACATGATACGGCATAAACCTTCATGTTTTTACTCTAAAATGATATGGCATGGCATCACCCTTTGTGCTTTACTCTGAAATAATATGGCATTACATCATCCTTCGTGCTTTACACTATTACTTATCAAGAATATGTATATATATATGACAAACAAGGTAGGAAGCATAAATAACGCCAAGGGGAGTGTTTAAATAAATATACAAATGAACACCAATAACAAGTTTCAAGCCAACAATAGTTCAATAAACACTCAAGAACCTTATTATTCAAGTATTTCAATAAATCTCAAGCATGATCTACAACACGAGTATATAATCTAATATCTCAAGAATAACGGACGTAGTAATGTATTAATGATTAAGCATAATGATGACCGAATTAAACATATTAATGTTTCTCAGTATTTCGTCAAATTTTAATTAAGTTATAATAAATTAATCTTGGTTTCTAATATTTAATTCTATATTTTTAGAATCTAGGAGTCAAGTAAGACATGAAGCAAGAAGGCCAGGAAATTCTACAAGGCACAATTTATAGCATAATCTACCCCCAAACGTGATTAACCCCGGCACATGTATATATGATCATCACCTCATATGTGTATCAGACCCGCACGTAGCAAATAATCTCAAATAGTAGCAAAAATTTTCTCAACAAAGTTAGGAAAGACACTTACCTCAATTCTGCAAACTCAATACTCAATTTTAGCTTTTTCCTTTTTAAATTCACCTCCACTCGGCTCAATCTGGCCAAAGACGACATAAATACATCATACAATGCAAGAGAAAATAATTTCAATTAATAAAGCTATGATCTTTATACAATTTCTAAAAAGTCAACCCCCGAGCTCGCTCGGTCAAAACCCGGGTACAAGGGTAGGTATTGACTACCCATAGCCCCACGAGTCCATATACATATTTGTTTATCAAATTCAAGTCTGATTCAACTCTCAAATCCCAAATTTTTATTTTTCAAAACGAGACAAAATCCCAAAAATTTTCCCTAGATTCCCGTGAATTTGATGTTAAATCTAATGTATAATCTTGAAATATAATTGAAAATTGATTAAAGGTACTTACCCAATGATTTGGTATAAAAATCCCTCCACAAAATCACCTCCCATCGAAGTTAAGGTTCAAAATATAACAAAATAAAGCTAAGTCTCAGAATTCTCAGCTATATGCAGGCTGCAGATGTCGCATTTGCGATGTAGGATTCACAATGCGAACCCTCGCAAAAGCAAAGAAGCCTTCGCAATTTCGAACAAGAATAATTGCGACAAAGTGTTCGCAATTGTGAACTAGGATCGCAGCTACAAGAAAAACGTTCGCAATTGTCACTACACCAAAAACCAGCATTTTTTCGACATGAAAATGGGCATAACTCTTTCATACGATGTCCAAATACGATAATTCTTTTTGCTATAGCTCTGTAATTATGATCCAGATATAATGCTTCAATAAAAACTTAATTTGGAGATCATTTTATTAATATGGAATCATTTATGCTTGAGAAAACGACGTCGAAGCATCATCAACAAGCGCAACACAATCTAAACCTATCTGAAACTCACCCAAGCCACTCTGGAATCGTCTTAAAATACCAAAAAGTCTCGTAACACAATACAGACCTACTCAATGCCTCAAATCACATCAAATTACGTCAAAATTATGAATCACATCTCAAAGCGAACTTAACGAATTTATAAAATTTCAACTTCTACAACTCGCGCCGAATCATATCAAATCAATCTGGAATGATGTCAAATTTTTCATGCAAGTCCCAATTGACATAACGGATTTAATACTACTCTCGGAATTACATTCCACCTCCGATATAACCAAATTCAACTCTCGGTCAAACATCTCAACCTTCCAAAACATCAACTTTCCAATTTTTGCCGAAATGCTTTAATTTACACTACAGACCACCAATCCTAAATCTAGGTGCATGACTAAGTCCAAAATCACCATACAAAACCATTGAAATCATCAAAACCCCAATCCAAGGTCAAATGCTAAAAAGTCAAACTTGGTTAGCTCTTTCAACCTAAAGCTTCAATCCTGAAGTTCATTCTTCCAAATTGATTCCGAGTAACTTGAAAACCAAAATCGATGATTCCTATATGTCATAATACATCATGCATAGATACACGTGCCTTCAAACTACCAAGCAAAGTAAAAATTCTCAAAACGACCAGTCGGGTCATTAGAGTAATGGAAGGGTGAAAATATGGATTGGGAGTGTGCCTTATTTAATGACCAGTCAAAAATAGCCATGTGGAATTAACAAAATCTTTTTTTTATTAATAAGTAGTTCGTTAGAAATAAGGGCACAAATGGGATAAATTTTTAACGGTGGGGTCACTATTAATAAAATTGGTAGGCGAAGTGCATTTATAGACTGAAGAGAATACGTTAGGGAAAGTTCTGTCCCTTTTCCATATTTTTAATAAAAGCGACAGACTTCGATTGGTTGTTTTCGTGCGAAAATACAATTAAAGTGTAAAAATAAAATAAACAAAAGTCTTAAACAAAAATGTACTTATGGTCTAGTGGTACAATAGTATCCTTCCATAGTACATACCGTGATTCGATTCTCAGACAGTGTATTTTTTAATTTTATAATTAAAAATACCGACCGGATTCGGTCGAACAATAACGACTGACTTCAATCGATTTTTCGGCAATTTTTTTTTCCTTTTAGGTCGTTTCTGAAATTTAATTGACCGATCATAATAGGTCAGAAATTGTGACCCACTTTCATTGCCATTTATTACCGACCAGCCTAATTTCGACGGATTAAAGTCGGTCGAAAATTGGTTATTTTTTCCAGTTTTCGACCGATTTTGGTCGGTATTTTTTGGATGGTTTTAAGGCAATTTTCTAGTAGTGTAAGCAGGTATTGGTGTGACATAGTTAATGTCACAACCCAAAATTTTAACCAATCCGGATCGTGATGGTGCCTAACACCGCTTCCTAGTCAAACTAACAGACAATACATAAATAGAAAAAGCTGCTATAAAAGACTGACAATAGAGTAATAACATAACGTAAAGGAAATTCTAAAATAAACATAATAAGACTAAATTCAACATATAGCGTAAACCATTCCAAGATGTAGAGTCACAAGTACACGAGCTTCTAGAGTTATCTACATACACTATTCTGAAAGCAACACAACACTGTTTGAAATAAAATGGAAATAATACGATAAAAATAAGATGATGATTCAAGGCCTACGAACGGGATGAAACTCTACCTTGAATCACCTGCCCGATATCTGCTAAGTACCTCTTGGGACTCCATTGATATTGATATCTGGATCTGCACAAGAAGTGCAGACGTATAGTATGAGTATAACCGACCCAATACTCTTAGTAAGTATCGATCAAACATCAGCGATATAGTCACGAGGCTAAGACAAGACACCTATGATAAACCTGTGCAATTATATATCAAAAGTAACAAAACAACAAGTAAAGTGTCCAGTATAACGACGGAACAAAAAGTAACAGGCTAACAAGTACATAACTAAAGGAATTAAAGAAGCGTAAAGTAAAGTGACAACCACTCCGAACAATCTTTCAAAAACAATTAGCGATGTCATAAAGTCAAGATAACATTTCAAAGTCAATGTAAATAGCAATGATTATGCGGCATCAACCATTCGTGCTTTTACTTCTACCCTCTTGTTACCAAATAAATAGCAAGTGCACGACATTATTATTCGTGCTTTTACTCTCATCCTTACATGTTATAAAGACAAGTGCACGACATCACCCTTCGTGATTTTACTCTGTTCATCACATAATAATATAAAAGCAATTGCATGGTATCACCTTTCGTGCTTTACTCTCATCCTACACAATAATATATAAAAAGTGCATGACATCACCTTTCATGCTTTATCATCACGTTCATATGTGTGTGTGTGTGTGTGTGTGTGTGTGTGTGTATATATATGTGTGTGTCTTCTTAAGCTGAAGGTCTTTCAAAAACAGCCTCTCTATCACACCGGGGTAGCGGTAAGATCTGCATGCATTCTACCATCCCAGATTCCACTTGTGAGATTATACTAGGTTGTTTTAGTTATATTTTTTTTTTTGTGTGTGTATAAAGGCATAAAAACACTATTCGAGCACAATCTCTTCCTCACCAAATAATCACAACAAAAAGTCAATCCGGGCCCACATGATCAAAATCTAAAATTAAGGCCAAATCTTGATTATCTACCCCGAGCTCGAATATGTGATTTATATTGAAATTTGAACTTAATTCAAAGTCTAAACCTGAATTTATAAAATCCCTAAATTATGCGCAAAATCCCTAATTTCTACCTTTAAAATGCATAGGTTTGATGATAAAATTCATGAAAAAGGTCATTGAAAACAAGTTAAAGTTACTAACCTATGAATTTGGGAAGAAATTGATCTTCGAAAATCCCCTATATGGAGTCTAGGATTCAAAAATGGTATAAAATAAGCTGAATTCGTAAATTTTCAACTTTTACCAAGCTACAGATGTCGCAATTACAAATTCTTGTTTGCAATTGTGATGTTCACAAATGCGAACCACTTAGTTGTCGCAAATGCAACTCTTGCTTCACTTAAGGCCCTCTAGCTCACAAATGCGGACCAGGCTTCGCAAAAGTAAAGCAGTGCCTAGCCAACTAGTATTGGAAATGCCACCCTTATGTCACAAATCCGAAGCCCTTTTGGGTCACAAATGCAACACGTCCATCGCAAATTCGAAATCCCAGCTCCAAGTCCCTACAACAACCCGACCGGTCATTTTGAGTATTTGCACTTTGCTTGATTGTTTGAAGGTATGTGTAGCTTCGTATGATGTATTATGACTGTGAGCACGTAATTTTTGCTACGCTTAATTTATTACGACAGTTTCTTCAGAATTAGAATTTTTCTTTTACGATTTAAATTTTTAGGAATTAATTGCATGATTTTATGTCTTTTTTGCATTTTTTGTGCATTGTTAGTTGCTATAATTCATAAAAAGTATAAAATAGTACACTTGCATTTAAAATATAATTTTTTATATTTTTGTCAAGTAATATTACTAAAATAAGAGAAAATACAAAAAAAAATAGTCCTTTTGCATTTTTTAAATTCCACATTTTACATTTCGGTTGAGCTTTCTTTTAAATTAGGAATTAGTCGATTTTAGAAATTAATTATTATAATTTTAGATTTTGATTTGGGTCTTGCATAATAAAATCAGAAAATACAAATAAAATAATAATAACAAGTAAAATACAAAACAATTAAATAGGAAAAGAAAAGAAAAGGAAATTAATAAAAAAAAAGTGAATAATTGAATCAGGCAATAAAATTGGGCCAAGTTGGTCTGGCCCCAACGATTTTCCCCTCTGCCCCTCCCAGTACCCATTTTCCCCAGCCCAGTCCATCAAAAATCCGGCCTGCCCCCCTCAGTAAAATGAAACGATAACGTTTGGCGTCGTTTGATCTGGGCCGCTCATCTCCATCATCCAACTGCCCCCATTGATCCTCCCATTTAAATAAAAATGTCCAAAATACACTAATACAAACCCTAGACACAACCTTCCATCCTCGTACAACCATCCCTGTAACACCGGCAGCCCTCCGCCGTGCCCCCACCGCATCTCCGCCTTCTGCCACCGGCCGGAAATCGCTTCTGCCGGCGGCGATGCTCCAAATAGCCCCAAAATTACAACCCTTACTCCTCTCTTCCTTTTTCCGACCCTCAAATCCATTTCCCTCAAATCCTCACCAATTTTCTCGAGTTTTAGATCTAAGATCAGGCCAAAATGCAAACTCACCCAAATCCGACCAAATTAGCACCAAATCATCTTCTCTCTTCCCTCATCCCAAATTTCCACTTGGTTTCCGTCAAATATCACCGGAACTCATCGAATCGTTAATCTAGGGTTTTGAAATCAAGTCTGTTTGGGGAGCTTCAAGTGTTCAATTGATTTTTGATTCATGTTTTATGTTTATTTCGGACCAAATAAACGTATAACATTAAATTAAAATCAAATTTGAAGCCAGCCCAGTGGAAGGCTTATAACAGTGAGTTATTTCTTTTCCTTTTTCTTTGTTTATTTTTCTTCTTATGTGTTAAATCTCATAATTGCTAATTTCTATTTTTATTTTCGTTTTAGTTTTGGTCAGTATGTTTTGACTTCGTGTTCTAAATTTTGTGCCTGATTTTCCTTTTTGATTGACGTTAGTTCGTCTTCATGATAGCCGATTAGTAGTATGATGTTTAGGATTGGCTAGATTTTGATCTTTGTTATGCTTTATAATTGTAAGATATTAGTTTAATCTTTTGCTTTAATAGCTTTTAATTGACTTTGTTTGGACTTGAATGATCTTAATTCATTTTTCAGTATTTCTTTATGGTTGTTATTAGCTGTTTTTAATTAGTTTAGTTTAGTTTTCATTAATTCAGTAGTTAGTCTTGATTAGTTATTAGGTTTAGCTTAGGCTAATGTGTCATGGATATAGCTGATTTAGACTATAGTTAAGATGTTAATTAAGGTAAAAAAGGGTTTGTTTGGGTTTGGTTAGTAATTTTTCAGTGGCAAATAATGGCAATTTGGGTATGGGAAAGGGCTTATTTGTTAGGAATAGTAATTTCAAAACCAAAATAAGGATAGCATAGGAATTTCATAGCTAAAAGAATGCCCTAGGGCCTTCTAGAAGGGAGCCTTAGTGCAAGTTTTCTGCATTTTTATGCAGTAACTTGGGTAACAAGGCATACATTTAGGGTCTAATAGTCAAATTATGAAATAAAAAAGGGGAAAAATAGGAGAATACTTCCAGAATATTCTGCCCCACTCCTTGCATATAAAAGGCACCCCCAATGCCTTCTTTTACAAGTTTGACCCCCCTGAAAATTCCCAAGTTTAGACACCCCTGGAAATTCCTAGAGTTGCAGCCATCAAAATTCCCTCTCAAAGCTATTTTTCTCCAGTTTTCAGATCAGCATTGTGTAATTCAAAACTACAAAAAAATCCAAAAACAATAGAAAAACATGAAAAACAAAAAATATTTTACTATTTCATTGCCTAATTAGCTCATTTTCAGTTCCACCTGAATTTCTTCATTTTTGCTCTAATTCTGAGTTTCACAAGCATTGAGAGGTAGTAGTGAAGGTTCAGAAACATTTAAGTTCAGTTTCAAAAGAATTTGGGTGCATTTTGAGTCATTATGCTATTATTCAAGCTTATTTGGGTCATTTGCTGTAGCTTTTGGTCTTCTGTTGAAATTTCCTGGTTAATTTGGGTTGAATCATTCCTATATTGGTTGGTTGTTGCTGTGTTTCCTGCTGCGATCAAATTATCCTGCTGGAATCTGTTACTATAGCTGATCCTATTGTTATTTCACCTTTCCTGGTACACATTCGAAATACCAGCTGATGTAACTATTGAATCAAGAAGTTGAAATGATATGCTATTCTGAAAATTGTGTATTCAAATTACCATAGTAAAGTAGATATTAGATAATTCATTCTTGTTTAGTTTTGCTCTTAATTTGTATTGGCTTTGTATAATCTGATAGAAATTTGAACTGCATTGGGACTAGGTAGTTGAAATTTGGGATTGTATTGAACTTTTGGATTGTTAAATAAAAGATTGTTAAACTAATTAGAGGAGTATGTAAAATCTGGAACTAGAAGTTTAATTTGGCTTAGCTATTGCTACTAATGTAGTATAGTTTGGATTTGTATGAGCTTTCCTGATTTTCCCTTCACTCACTAATAGGTAAGCAAATAAGGTAATCTATGTTGTGCCTGAAACGCATGGTAAATAATTTGGAGCATCTCAGCATGTGTATGTGTTCAATTTGAATTAAAACTTGGTCTGATTTAACAATTGAAGGCTTAACCGTCTACTATCAGATAGTTTGGTCTCCAATGCCTTTCGTAGGCGGCCCAGACTTCATGCCTGTAACAATTCGCCAAGGCAAGCTGGCCAGTTCATTCCTGGGCTCACGCTGAACCCTAGTAGTGCTACAACAATGTTATAAAGCAAAATATTCTTTTCCCTTTTCGTAGGCTAAACCTTTTAAGGCCCAAAAATTGTCAAAAGTCATTAAGATTATACAAGAATGTGGGAATTAATTTGCAAATATAAACTTGGGTTTCAAATTAGGTAGCGGGTTCAAATTAATAGGGCATTCCCTTTTATTTGAATCCGGACTTGAATTCGAGGCTTGAATTTGTAAATGTAAATTAATCAGCCTTTATAGAAACAAATAAAAAAATATATAAAAAAAATCGTAGTTGCTTTAGGTTGCTCTTTAATAAAAATGAGATGAGCCTCGCCAAACAAAACTCATAAATTGTAGGGCCCTCATTAATTCTCTATATAAAAATACTTAGAACTTGGGGCGTACCGTTTAGCGAATTTCAGGGCCTCCCAGAAAGTTAAAAAGACGTTAGTCACTTTAGGCGCATTTTTAATAATTTTACCTTCCTAAATACGGGTGTGCATTTCATGCAATCCAAATCCGAATCCAAAAACGTTGAATAAGAATGTGTAGAGGATCCGTGTGTATTTCATATGACGTGATCCAAAAATACATTTTTAAACGACGTTCACTTTCTTAAAAAGTAACTAAATGCGGTAAATAATATTAAAATTGCAGTGTAGGATAACATGTATAAATATTAGATTTGAGCCATTTATAATAATTTAAGCGACCGTGCTAGAACTACGGGATTCAGGGGTGCCTAACACCTTCCCTCGGGTCAACAGAATTCCTTACATAGAATTTCTGGTTCGCAGACTCCAATTTGGAAGTCGACAATTTTCCTCGATTTGGGATTGAATTAAACTGGTGACTTGGGACACCAAAAAATAATCCTTTCCTAAGTGGCGACTCTAATAAATAAATAAATAATTCCAATTCGAATAATATAACTTTAAATAGAAAAACTCCCTTATAAATTTATCCTTCGGGGTAATTGTGTAAAAAAAATGAGGTGTGACAGCTCTAGCGACTCTGCTGGGGATACAAACCCAGAATTTTGGTTCAGGGTTCAAATAATTCAAGCTTAGTTTAATTATTATGTTTGGCTTTATCTGATTTTCTACATGCTTCCATGCTATATGTGCTAAATATTTTACCGCTTTGGTATTTGCTTGAACTGTATATATAAACTGTCGCAAATCCCTTCATCTTTCTGAGTCTTCTACATCATGGAGAAGGGTGCACTTCGTGTAGCTTCTCTTCTGTTTAGAGTCTTTTTCCCAATTTAGAACGAGGTTGGATAAGTTGCTAAGCTGGCGGAGCTTCTGTATCCCCGGTACGATGCCTCCCCCTCGGGTCGAGTCATCCGCTCGGTAAGCCAGGTCTAGATCAATAAATCTAGGTGTCACGACCCCAATACCGGTCATGATGACGCCCAACACAACTGCTAGGCAAGCCCGACCATTTACACTCTCAACCCGAGCATGAAGCTCAAAACCAGTTATTTAGATACCATTAACAGCATTAAAGCTAAAAAAAAGTTTTTAACTGATAGATAGAAACCAACTGAATATCAAGATAATACCGGATACACTCCAAAAGACCTGGGGGTCATGAGTCTAGAGCATCTAACAATACAGTGCAATAAGACTTCAACAATACAATGGTTCAAAACTCCGGAAAAATGATAAAGGGATAGGGGAGGAGTTGGGTAGGACGTCAGGCAGCTACTTTGACAACTCCCGTAAAGCTCTAAAACAGCAACTAGCTCAGCTAAGCTCCCGAGACACCTGAATCTTCACACATGGTGCAGGGAGTAAAGTTAGTAGTTCCAACTCAGCGGTAATAGACATTTATAATGACTAATAGTAAGAAGTCTCGAAATACAACAATGCAAAGCTATAACCAATACTCCTACACATTTAATGGTGTAATAACCACAATAATAATAGGTAAGGCAGGAGAATATCGATGCATGAATGGAATGCAATGCACATGACCGCTGCGGCGTGCAGCCCGATCCATTTGGGTACCCGCGCTCACCGTGGGGGTTCAGACTCTAGAGGGGCTCCTACAGCCCAAGCGCAATATCATCGTAACATTCGCTGTGGTGTGCTGCCCGATCCACAGTCAGTCCAATTATATGCATGCAAGCCACATGGGCACAGTCAAACTTACCATTTTTAGTTCCAATTATCAGAAATTAATAATTTAGTGGTTAAAGCCTTAGAATTTACTAGCCATTTCGAGACAGTGTTTAACTCAGGACTGATATCATGAAAACATGCTAAACATCATGGAAACAGTGATAATAATCCCTACGGGATCCAAATAATCGGCATACAGCCCAAATATAACCATAACCATCCAAGTAGGAGGTTTGTCAACTAATTTCTAGCCAATAACACAGTACGAACATCATTCGGTAGGACTAAGCCATAGTCCCCAATCACAATCGACCCCGCACTCACCGTAGAGTACGTGTCTCGCCTCAATATAGCGTCACGGTGTGATATACCGGGGTTTCAAACCCTCAGGTCATCATCTACATCTATTACTCACCTCAAACCGGCCACGAGACTAGTCCGCTAAGCCTTTCCCTCTTGAATAAACCTCCTCACGCACCGAATCTGATAAACACCATAAGGAATACGTTATAATAAGATAATGGAACATAACCCAATCGAAAGAACTCGAAAAACA
Organism: Nicotiana glauca; assembly: GCA_026770625.1. Lineage (NCBI taxonomy): Eukaryota > Viridiplantae > Streptophyta > Magnoliopsida > Solanales > Solanaceae > Nicotiana > Nicotiana glauca. The sequence goes on along the minus strand of MU737055.1, from coordinate 77,173 downwards.
TCAAAAAACATGAAGTTGGAAAAACCCGAACCCCGGGCCCACTTCTCGAAAAAATTACGAAATTCACATCACCAGAATCCTCGTCTCGTTGCGAGTCCGTACATATAAAATACACAAGAATCGGAGTCCATTTGACCCCTCAAATCATCAATTTAAACCCTCTTAGGTTTCAAGCCATAGCCTCCATTTTTACCATTTAATTCCTTGAATTTCCGTGATTAATTCATGTTTTTACACCATAATAACATAATCCGAGTCCAAATATCCATACCTGATGAAACCCCTTCGAATCCTCTTCAAAATCGCCCAAAAACCCATTTTGCTCGAAGTCCAAAATGCTTTCTTCTTTTCCAAGTTCGTGAACACCGTTCACTATAACACATGTCCATTTTCCGCTTCTGCGGTCCTGCTTATGCGGTCTAACTTAAAACCATCTAGACTGCTTCTGCGATTCCAAGCACCGCTTATGCGGTTTCCCCTTGACCGCTTCTGCGGTCTACCATCCGCTTACGCGGCCCCGCAAAGGCGCTTACCAGTCCGCTTATGCAGAATATCCTTGGGCCACTCCTGATCGCTTCTACGATCTTCCTCACTGCATCTGCGAAACCGCTTAAGCGGCTCCTTTTCAGTAGATGCGGAAATACCAGAAGGCACAAAAATTTGACTGCAACAAATGCTTCCAACTTTCGATTAATCATCCGAAATCACCCCAAGGCCCCCGGGACCTCAACCAAAAACACCAACACATCCAACAACCTTATTCAAACTTTTTCCAATCCTCAAAACATGTCAAACAACGCTAAAACCATTAAAACACATCGGATTCAAGCCTAGTTTTCATCAAAACTTTCGAAATGCGCATTCAATCAAAAACCCGACCAAGCGACGTCCGAATGACCTGAAAATTTGCAGACATATCCAAAATCACCTAACGAAGCTATTGCAACTCTCGGAATTTCATTCCGACCCTCGGATCAAAATCTCACCTATCGACCGGAATTCGCCAAAATTCAAACTTTGCCAATTCAAGCCTAATTCTACACCGGACCTCAAAATTCGATTCTAATCGCATTCCTAAGTCACAAATTATCCCCCGAAGCTAACCGATCCACTGGAATTCACATCCGAGCCCTATAACCACATAGTCAACTTCCGGTTGACTTTTCTAAAACATGCTTTCTTCTGAAAGGCTAAGTGCCTAATTTTCAACTAAAACCAACTCAATCCCATCCAATCAACTCAAATACCGATATTGAAACATGAAGCAACACAACATGGAAGAAACGGGGCAGTAACTCACGTGACGACGGGTCGGGTCGTCACATCCTCCCTAACTAAAATAAACGCTCGTCCTCGAGTGGGTCAAGAAACATACCTGGAGTCTCAAACAAGTGAGGATATCTGCTCCGCATCTCCCGCTCAGTCTCCCAAGTAGCCTCCTCCATGGGCCGACCTCTCCACTGCACCTTCAATGAAGCTATATCCTTTGACCTCAATCTCCGAACCTGACGACCCAAAATAGCCATTGGCGCCACATCATAGGTCAAATAGTCATCCAAGTGAACTGTACTGAAGTCAAACACATGAGATGGGTCCCCAACATACTTCCGGAGCATAGATACAAGAAATATCGGATGAACTCATGATAGGCTGGGTGGCAAAGCAAGCTTGTAGGCCACCTCCCCAATCCTCCTAACTATCTCAAAAGGGCCAATGAACCTCGAACTCAGCTTTCCTTTCTTTCCAAATATCATGATGCCCTTCATAGGCGAAACCTTCAGCAAGACCTTCTCGCCCACCGAATAAGATACATCTCGGACCTTTCGGTCCGCATTATTCTTCTGACGCGACTGAGCTGTGCGAAGTCTCTCCTGAATCACCTTTATCTTATCTAAGGCATCCTGGACAACCTCTGTCCCCAACAACCTAGCCTCGCCGGGCTCAAACTAACCAACCGGAGATGTACACCATCTCCCATATAAAGCCTCACATGGCACCATCTGAATGCTGGATTGGTAGCTGTTGTTGTAAACAAACTCTGCAAGAGGCAAGTAATCAGNATATCCATAACCATCCAAGTAGGAGGTTTGCCAACTAATTTCTAGCCAATAACACAGTACAAACATCATTCGGTCGAACTAAGCCGTAGTCCCAAATCACAATCGACCCCGCACTCACCGTAGAGTACGTGTCTCGCCTCAATATAGCGTCACGGTGTGATATATCGGGGTTTCAAACCCTCAGGTCATCATCTACATCTATTACTCACCTCAAACCGGCCAGGAGACTAGTCCGCTAAGCCTTTCCCTCTTGAATAAACCTCCTCACGCACCGAATCTGATAAACACCATAAGGAATACGTTATAATAAGATAATGGAACATAACCCAATCGAAAGAACTCGAAAAACATCAAAAAACATGAAGTTGGAAAAACCCGAACCCCGGGCCCACTTCTCGAAAAAATTACGAAATTCACATCACCAGAATCCTCGTCTCGTTGCGAGTCCGTACATATAAAATACACAAGAATCGGAGTCCATTTGACCCCTCAAATCATCAATTTAAACCCTCTTAGGTTTCAAGCCATAGCCTCCATTTTTACCATTTAATTCCTTGAATTTCCGTGATTAATTCATGTTTTTACACCATAATAACATAATCCGAGTCCAAATATCCATACCTGATGAAACCCCTTCGAATCCTCTTCAAAATCGCCCAAAAACCCATTTTGCTCGAAGTCCAAAATGCTTTCTTCTTTTCCAAGTTCGTGAACACCGTTCACTATAACACATGTCCATTTTCCGCTTCTGCGGTCCTGCTTATGCGGTCTAACTTAAAACCATCTAGACTGCTTCTGCGATTCCAAGCACCGCTTATGCGGTTTCCCCTTGACCGCTTCTGCGGTCTACCATCCGCTTACGCGGCCCCGCAAAGGCGCTTACCAGTCCGCTTATGCAGAATATCCTTGGGCCACTCCTGATCGCTTCTACGATCTTCCTCACTGCATCTGCGAAACCGCTTAAGCGGCTCCTTTTCAGTAGATGCGGAAATACCAGAAGGCACAAAAATTTGACTGCAACAAATGCTTCCAACTTTCGATTAATCATCCGAAATCACCCCAAGGCCCCCGGGACCTCAACCAAAAACACCAACACATCCAACAACCTTATTCAAACTT
>MU737055.1:45683-66164 GCA_026770625.1 Nicotiana glauca | reverse complement strand
CTGTAATCCCTGCACAACTTGCTCGGGTATGCGAGCTGCGGGGGTCTGATGACCACCCCGGTATGTGAAGTAGCTGCGGCAGTAGAGGCTGAAATTGTATGAGCCATACCAATGCAAATAGATAAGATCTGAGCTAAAGCCTCCTGAAGGCCAGGAATCATGATGGGCACTACCGGTGCCTGAACGGGTGCTGCTGGAGCTCTACAGCTGGAGGTTGGTCCTGCATGGGGGCAACCGGTGGGCCAACTGGTGCTGCCCCTGCTGCTCTGCCTCAACCACGACCATGGCCGTGTCCACAGCCTCTAGCGGGTGGCAATGGTGGTTGTCTGCCACGTCCGGTAGCACGAGTTCTCTCCATCTGCGAGAGAATAGGATATAGAAGTATAGTTCTTAGAAGAACAAAGCCGCACGACAAGAGTTCAAGAATATGAAGTGTTTCCTAAAGGTTCTGCAGCCTCTCGAGGATAAATACAGACATCTCCGTACCGATCCACGAGACTCTACTAACCGGGTCATGACTCATGAGGCCTAGTAACCTAGGCTCTGATACTAACTTGTCACGACCCCAATCCTGGTCGTGATCGCACCCAACACAACATCTAGGACAGCCCGACCATTTACACTCTCAACCCGAGCATGAAGCTCAAAACCAGTCATTTGGATACCATTAACAGCATTAAAGCTAAAAAAAGGTTTTTAACTGATATATAGAAACCAACTGAATATCAAGATAACACCGAATACACTCCCAAAGACCTGGGGGTCATGAGTTTAGAGCCTCTAACAATACAGTGTAATAAGACTTCAACAATACAAAGGTTCAAAACTACGGAAAAAAGATAAAGGGATAGGGGAGGATTCGGGTCCTGCGGACGTCAGGGAGCTACCTCGTCAACTCTGGTAAAGCTCTGAAACAGCAACTAGCTCAGCTAAGCTCCCGAGACACCTGAATCTGCACACATGGTGCAGGGAGTAAAGTGAGTACTTCTAACTCAGTGGTAATAGACATGTATAATGACTGATAGTAAGAAATCTCGAAATACAACAATGCAAAGCTATAACCAATACTCCTACACATTTAACGGTGTAATAACCACAATAATGACAGGTAAGGCAGGCAGATATCGATGCATGAATGCAATGCAATGCACATAACCGCTGCCGCGCGCAACCCGATCCATTTGGGTACCCGCACTCACTGTGGGGGTTCAGACTTCGGAGGGGCTCCTACAGCCCAAGCGCAATATCATCGTAACATTTGCTGTGGCATGCAGCCCGATCCATAGTCAGTCCAATTATATGCATGCAAGCCACACAAGCACAGTCAAACTTACCATCTTTAGTTCCAATTATCAGAAATTATAAATTAAGTGGTTAAAGCCTTAGAATTTACTAGCCATTTCGAGACAGTGTTTAACTCAGGACTGATATCATGAAAACATGCTAAACATCAAGGAAACAGTGATAATAATCCATACGGGATCCAAATAATCGGCATACAGCCCAAATATATCCATAACCATCCAAGTAGGCGGTTTGCCAACTAATTTCTAGCCAATAACACAGTACAAACATCATTCGGTCGGACTAAGCCATAGTCCCAAATCACAATTGACCCCACACTCACCATAGAGTATGTGTCTCGCCTCAATATAGCGTCACAGTGTGATATACCGGGGTTTCAAACCCTCAGGTCATCATCTACATCTATTACTCACCTCAAACCGGCCACGAGACTAGTTCACTAAGACTTTACCTCTTGAATCAACCTCCTCACGCGCCGAATCTGATCAAAACCATAAGGAATACGTTATAATAAGCTAATGGAACATAACCTAATCGAAAGAACTCGAAAAACATCCAAAAACACGAAGTTGGCAAAACCCGATCCCCGGGCCCACTTCTCGAAAAAAAGTTTTTCACATCATCGGAATCCTCGTCTCGCCGCGAGTCCCTACATATAAAATACACAAGAATCGGAGTCCATTTGACCCATCAAATTATCAATTTAAACCCTCTTAGGTTTCAAGCCCTAACCTCCATTTTTACCCTTTAATTCCTTGAATTTTCGTGTTTAATTCATGTTTTTACACCATAATAACATAATCCGAGTCCAAATATCCATACTTGATGAAACCCTTTCGAATCCTCTTCAAAATCGCCCAAAAACCCGCTTTGCTCGAAGTCCAAAATATTTTCTTCTTTTCCAAGTTCGTGAACACTGTTCACTATAACACAAGTCCATTTTCCGCTTCTGCAGTCCCCTGACCGCACCTGCGGTCCCGCTTATGCGGTCTGACTTAAAACCATCTGGACCGCTTCTGTGATTCCAAGCACCGCTTATGCGGTTTCCCCTCGACCGCTTCTGCGGTCTACCATCTGCTTACACGGCCCCGCAAAGGCGCTTACCAGTCCGCTTATGCGGAAAATACTTGGGCCACTCCTAATTCCTTCTGACATCTTCCCCACCGCATTTTCGGAACCGCTTAAGCGACTCCTTTTCCGCAGATGCGGAAATACTATAAGGCACAAAAATCTGCCTGCAACATATGCTTCCAACTTCCGATTAATCATCCGAAATCAGCCCGAGGCCCCCGAGACCTCAGCCACACATCCAACAACCTTATTCAAACTTGTTCCAAACCTAAAAACACGTCAAACAACGCTAAAACCATTAAAACACATCGGATTCAAGCCTAGTTTTCATCAAAACTTCCGAAATGCGCAATTAATCAAAAACCCAACCAAACGACGTCCGAATGACCTGAACATTTCCAGACATATCCAAAATCACCTAACAAAGCTTCTACAACTCTCGAAATTCCATTCCGACCCACGGATCAAAATATCACCTATCAACCGGAATTTGCCAAAATTCAAACTTCGCCAATTCAAGTCTAATTCTACACCAGAACTCCAAATTCGATTCCGATCACACTCCTAAGTCAAAAATCATCCCCCGAAGCTAACCGAACCACCAGAATTCACATCCGAGCCCTCTAACCACATAGTCAACTTCCAATTGACTTTTCTAAAACAAGCTTTCTTCTAAGAGACTAAGTGCCTCATTTCCAACTAAAACCAACTCAATCCCATCCGATCAACTCAAATACCGATATTGAAACATGAAGCAATACAACATGGGGGAAACGGGGCGGTAACTTACGTGATGACGGGTCGGGTCGTCACACTAAGGTTTAAACCAAGAAGAACAAAACATCATGCGGGATCCCGAGTAGGACCCTTGTTTGCATCATGTGCATTTGACTTAGGGGACTCAACACAGGGGTTGGGTCCGTCTAGGACAGGTGACCTGAAATAAAATGACCATCCTGATGCATCTTATGTGCTAGTTGCGCATTTATTTACTCGGTTTTGCATGTTGACCGGCTTGTTTAAATGAGAGAAAATTGAGAAAAATAGCAGTGTTAGGACTAAGTGAGGGTAACCATTTGTCTCGAAAAAACCCAATGCCCAAATAGTATCGAAATGCTGCCGGATTTTTGAAAAAAAAGAAGAGAAAAGTTTTTTAAAAAAAATAACAAAAATAGAAAGAAAATTGTTATTCAAAATAGTTTTGATTTTGGCAAATCTGCCTGGACTACGCGGGTCTGATTCTCACAGGATGTGAGATACATAGGCAAACCTCATCGGTTTCGACCCTAAATTTTCAAAAAATCCAAAAATATTTTCCTTTAGTTCCTTCTTTAAAACTCTTTCCTTAGAAAATTCAAAAAAAAAAAATAAGGGTAAAAGTAGTTTTTAAACTAAAAAAATGATATTTTCTGTTAAAAGACTCTCTTTTGAAAATTAAGAGGTTACATCCAAAATCCATAAATATTTTCTTTCTTCCTTAGAAAAAGAGAAGACAAAAGAAAATTCAAACGAAAAAATATATTTTCTTTTTACTTTTGAGATTCCCAAGGTCAAAAAAAAATTTCCTTACTTCTTTGAAAACATTTTTAGAAATTTCAAAAACAAATCATCAAAAAAAAATATCAAAAATAATTTTTTTTTTGCCTTAAAGCTCAATGGTCTGAATTTTATACAAAAAAAAAAGAGAGAGTTAGTTTACAAATTTGCCTGAACTACATTGGTTTGATTCTCACCGGATGTGAGATACGTAGGCAACCCTCATCGGATCCAACCTCCCTTTCGCAAAAATAGCCAAAAAATGTTAAAATTTTAATTTTCGTCATAAATAAGTCGGGTGATGCCATTCTTGTTTAAAATAAGCCGAATGTCCCCAAAAGGACGCCGAAAGGCTGTTTTTGCAAGAACAGTCACCCTGAGTCATTTTTAAATGGTTTGCGGGTATAGCCTTAAAATCTTCCTCCTAGAAGTGCTGAAAGGCCATATTTGCAAAACAGAGTCTTTGTTTGATTAAATAATTTTTTTTTAAAAATAGCCACTTTTTCCTTTTAGGTCAAAATAAATCATGAAAATCCTCCTTAAATGTCTTTCTTTCATAAATAAATAAAAAATAAATTTTGGAAAATTGAGTCCGAAAAATATTTTTTTTCAAAAATCCAAAACATTTTCGTAAAAGTCCCTCTTTCGAAAATTAAGAGGCAACGTTCAAAATCCAAAAAAAAAATATTTTTTCTTTCGTGAAAATTCAAACAAAAATATTTCTTTTTACTTCTAAAATTCCCAAAGATCCGATAAAAAGAAAACGAATTTTTAGAAGTCTTTCTTTAAAAAAAAAATCAAAATCAGAAAATCAAAAAATGTTTCCCTTTTCCTTTTAAAGCATTTCTTTATGTCAGAAAAAAGAGTTAACTTATTTATATTATTTGCAAGAACTACGCTTGGTCGGATTCATGCGGGGTCATGATACGCAGGTAATCTACATAAGATTCGACCGTAATCCTGAGAAAAATAGAAAAAGAGAAATATGTGGGAAATAAATAAAAGGAAAAAACAAGAGAGAAAAGAAACGCAAAAGAAGAGAATAAGGCGTTGAGAGAAAAACCATGGCCAAAGAAAAGAGAAAAGCGGAAAATGAAAAAAATAAAAAAGAAAGAAAGAAAGAAAGAAAATGAGAGAAAAACAAAAGAGAAAGAAAAGAGAAAAGGAATAAGAGAAAAGTCAGGTTGATGGATGCAACCGAAGCAAACATGTAGATATTCATTTAACTGTATAGGTGCATCACAACCCAATGTGCAGTTACCTATCTGTTATTTGTTCACACTAACCGTTGTTGCTACCGATTTCCAGCTGAGTATTTTAGAAACAGTGGTTGGTTTATGGTAAACTTGCCTCGCATCGATACTTCACCAGATCCAAAGGAAAAACAGAGATATTGTCTGAAATGACCCTGCCTGCAATCCCCATACCCGAAGATAACCCAATCTCTGGGATCCCGGCCTCTGAATCATATACAGCTGAAGAAAATCAGATCATGCACCTACGATTGATGAAAACGTGGGATGCTTGGAACAACGGAAAGGAACCCCCAAGCACTATCCCCGGATTCCCGGAGTTGTTCCCTAGATCTGGAGGTGCTACCACTGTCCCTATCAGCCACTCAAATATTCCTCTAGGGCAACCTACTATGACTGCTAACTTCTTCGGAACACCCTCTAAGACTCAACCCCAGGTGTTCCCGTCTGGAATTGCTCCCAATATCTTCATAGCTCCACCAGCCTCCGCAACAACCCAACTATCACTACCAAAGCATACTTTTGATCACTCGGTCTTCACATTCCAGAATCCTGTTTTTCAGGCTAACCCTCCTCATTACCCCCAATACACCTACTCCTAGCCACTATATGAGCTTATGCCAGGGCAGGACAAAACCCCTAAAGCCCCAGAGCCAGATGAGATGGCAAAAAGGATGAGAAGTTTAGAGCAGAGTCTGAAAAATATGCAGGGTTTAAGTGGGCAGAAGAGTGTTTCTTACAATTATCTGTGCATGTTCCCTCACGTGCACCTGCCCATGGGATTCAAAACGCCAAATTTTGAAAAATATGATGGGCACGGCGACCCCATTGCTCACCTCAAGAAGTACTGCAATCAGTTACGGGGTGCCGGCGGCAAAGAGGAATTATTGAAGGCATATTTCGGGGAAAGCTTGATTGGTATCGCTTCAGAGTGGTATATGGATCAGGATGTCTCGCGTTGGCATATATGGGATGATCTAGCCCGAGATTTTGTTCGACAATTTCAGTACAATATAGACATTGCGCCAGACAGGAACTCCTTAGCGAATTTGAAAAAGAAGCCCTTAGAAAGTTTCAGGGAATACGCTATTAAGTGGCGCGAGCAAGTGTCGAGGGTGAAACCACCAATGGACGAAGTGGAAATGGTCACTGTATTTTCTTCAGGCCCAAGAAGAGGACTATTTTCAGAATATGATGTCGGCCATGGGCAAGCCTTTTGCACAGGCAACTAAAATCAGTAAAATGGTGGAGAATGGACTGAAAACAGGCAGAATTTTGAGCCAATCAGCTATTAGAGCAACCTCCCAAGCCATCCAAGGCGGGTCTGGAGGAATGGCAAATGGTAGGATGAAAGAGGAAATGTCTGTGGAAGCTTCGGGTGCGAAATGAAATCGCGCTCCTAGACCCATGTTTTCAGAAAGAACCCCTCAGCATTATTACCCTCATCAAGAAATGTCCTATGCTCCACAACCATATGCGGTCATGAACACTCAACCCTTTGCCCGACCGCAGCCACATGCCAACAGAAATCAACCTCCATTCCCAAGAAACCAGCCTCCCCACCAGAACCACTATAATCCCCGACCACTACAAAATAACTTCCGCCCTTATGAACCACCTAGACAACCAAATTTTACCATGATTGGTGAACCCTACTCCAGTTTGTTCCCGAAGCTCGTCCAGATGAACCTACTACAGCCTATCCCCCAAAACAGGCAGAACCCAGAATCTCCAGCCTATCAACAGGGTGTCCGCTGTGCCTATCATTCAGGAGTTAAAGGGCATAGTACTGACAACTGCTGGACATTGAAGAAAGTTGTAGAAGATTTGATCGAACAAGGAAAAATAGTGTTGAGGTATGAAGAAGCCCCGAATGTTACCAATAACCCTTTGCCTGCTCACAACAATCGCCCATTAATCGGGATGATTTGTGAAGATAGAGAGTTTGATCCAACCTTAAAAGCTATAATTGCTATCGCTGATGTGGAAAGAAAGCCAAAGGTGGCCTCGAAGCAAGAGGAAGGGGAAAAGAAGAGCAAAATCACCAAGACAGAACAAGAAAAGAAAATTGATTTGAAAAAAAGAATACAAATGTACGTACCCAAGCAAGCCTATGTGGTGCGGGGACAGTCAAACCACTTCGGCTGAGTGAGCCAGTGGTTACTGGACGCGTACAACAGAAGCCCAGGACAAGCCCTGATGCGGTACCATGGATTTATCATCAGACAGTGGTAACATACGAGGGTAAAGAGATCTTGGGAGGGCTGCTAGACAATTTACCTGTTGAGGTAAACAATGCCACCAGAAGGCGATTCTCGCCTAAGGAGTATATGAGGGCTGAGGAAGCAGAAGTGGGAAAAATGAAAAGGACCAATTATATGATGACACATCTGTATGAGACCTTTGTCAAGCCTAAGTATAATGAAGAGGAAGACGATAAGGTTTTCACAGCTGAAGAAAGTGAGGAAATATATGGAGCTATGAGACAACTGCTTTATGAAGCCAACATGGTTCAGCCGGGAGAGGGCACTAGCACTGCTGAGGTGTTATACATGGGACCAAGAGCCAAGCTCCAGAATTCGACGGCTACGCCACTCCCGATCAGGCGGGAGTCCCGGTAGACTAACCCTGCCACTTTTTCTGCATCCCGAGTTATTTCAGGGTGTAACTCAGATGTTTCCTGTAGTTCCTTGTCTTTAAATTCCCGAATGTGAACCTTGTTATCTTCAAAATTCAAAAAAATGAAATCAATATTTCATCGTTCATTTTTCTTTATTCTTTCTGATTTTGCTCCTTCATTTCCTCTCTTTAACTCTAATAATGTAGCTTTAAATAACATGACATGCTTGCGAAATTCATGCCTAGATCCGAAAAAACTGTCAGATTTTGAAATCATGAATCAAGAGTCGAAATGCAAAGAAGGTAACCTTGAGGAAATAAAACAAAGAAGTGGAACAATTGAAGGAAAATTGGTTTGCGGGTTGGAAAGGTCCATTACAATAAAAGAGTGTGCTGTACTCAGGGAACACCCGGGTAGTTGTACCAAGAAATAATGTGGCCCATGCTTACAACAAGAAAGTGCGGCCCAGGAATCTTGAAATAGGACAACTGGTGTTAAGGCGCATTCTTCCTCATCACCAGGAAGCAAAAGGAAAATTTGCTCCTAATTGGAAAGGTCCATACATCATCTGGAAAATATTACTGAGAGGAGCATTGTATCTGGGAGACATTGAAGGACATCATCCTGAATTAGCAATCAATGCAGATGCAGTAAAAAGGTACTATGTCTAGACCTCCTGCGGCGATAGCTTTTGTGTAATTGAGATGACGAAGGCTTTCCTTCCTGCTACCCCAAACACTATCAATCCTTCGTAAACCCTTTGAGTCGGTTACGCTTCTTTGATTACCCTCTTTGGAACCCGAAAGTACGAAAATAAAAGAAAAAGAAAAAGAAAAAGAAAAGGAAAAAGAAAAAAAATGAAAAAAAATAAAAGAAAAAGAAAAAGGAAAGAAAAAAAGAAAGAAAAGAAAAACAAAAACAAAAACAAGAAACAAATATTTGCCTGAACTACGTTTGACTTGATCCCGAAAGGGTACGTAGGCAGCCTCTCCCCGAGGTTCAGTCACACGAAAGCAAAAATCCCAATTTTCCCAAAAATTTAAACCGGGCAGATGATACGATGGTTCGGTTATGAATCCGCCGAAACAGTTCCAAAGTTGTAGTTCCGCCTAAAATCCTTTTTACCCAAAGACCTTGTCCAAGTCCTTCCAATCAATTGGCAAAAGCAGGGAAGTGAAAAAGATCATCATAGGAATCTGATACAATTCAAAGTGAGAGAAATAAAATAAGAGAGTCTTATCGGTGAAAACTTTTGGGCACCATAAGGCGATGGAGAGTAGAGAAAATGAAAATTAGAGAGTCCGATTAGTGAAAACTCGCAAAGAGCACTATCGGACAATGGTGAGAAGAGAAATGAGAGAGGTCGATTGGCGAAAACCTGCAAAGGGCGTTGTCGGCCGAAAAGAAGACATCTCATCACTACAAGAGTCCTGGCAAAGTTTCCTGGTTTTGAAGTACGGATTAATGGGTTCACGAGAAGCTGGAAAGTTTGTGTGGGTCGGGCGTCCAGTCCAAGAAGCATGTCATGTTCATTTGAAGCCAGCATGCACACCCCAGATAAGTCTTTCTTTTTCCCCCGAAAGGGATGCTTCTCTTTAAACTCATTCGCTTACTTTTGTATATTTCTTCCTTGAATCCCTTTCGGTTAAACATTGGTTCCGGAATTACTACAAAGAAAGGTGGCAGGATCGGTTTCACAGGGCTCCGCCTGGCAAAAGCCGGAGAAAATTCCCAGCCTCAGCTAGTACGTCAGTCCAATCCTGATTGACCATGGTGATTGATGCCTTAAAAGTAAAGACATTTGAAAAGAAAGAAAGTCAAAGGCAAAGTTCCAAAAGGCAGCATAAAGTGAAAAGGCCAAAGCCCACACGGGCGAAGACATAATGAAATCTTGAGAGCTGAACCCGGCCAGTCTGAAAAGAGATTCACTCCCAAGGCCAACAAGCAGCAAAGTTCTCAACGGAAAGGGTGCCGGGATCAAGCAATTAGGATGATCAAGGCCACAAAACCAACCATCATTTCAAACTAACAAAATTGTTCTTTGTTGAAAACAGGTCTTATTCAGAGAAACCGTGCAAGAAGCAGGTGCAGCCAAAAAAAATGAAATGCGCAAGCACTGTAATAGCTTTGCAGCAGGAAAGCGACTAAAAGGAAGTTTCCTAAAATTCTGTCATACGTGTTGCTAAATAAAAGGAAAAATGTAAAAAAAAATGAAGATGAAAACCCCAAAAGAAAAACAAATCATAGTAGCATAGGAGATTTTTCTTTCAAAATCCCGGCCAAAACACCGAGGATCTACAGCCCAAAAAACCGTGGAGCTTTTTCTTTCCAAATCCCGGCAAAAAAACCGAGGATCTCCCGGCCAAAAAACCGTTGAGCTTTTTTCTTTCTAAATCCCGACCAAAAACCGAGGATCTCCCGGCCAAAAAACCGTGGAGCTTTTTTCTTTCCGAATCCCGGCCAAAAAATCGAGGATCTCCTGGCCAAAAAATCGTGGAGCTTTTTCTTTCCAAATCCCGGTCAAAAAACCGAGGATCTCCCGGCCAAAAAACCGTAGAGCTTTTTCTTTCCAAATTCCGGCCAAAAAACCGAGGATCTCCCGGCTAAAAAAGCGTGGAGTTTTTTCTTTCCAAATCCCAGCCAAAAAAAAAAATCGAGGATCTCCCGGCCAAAAAACCGTGGAGCTTTTTTCTTTCCAAATCCTGGCCAAAAAAACGAGGATCTCCTGGCCAAAAAACCGTGAAGATTTTTTCTCTCCAAGTCTCGGCCAAAAAATTGAGGATCTCCCAGCCAAAAAACCGTGGAGCTTTTTCTTTCCAAATCCCGGCCAAAAATCGAGGATCTCCCGGCCAAAAAACTGTGGAGCTTTTTTCTTTCCAAATCCCGGCCAAAAAATCGAGGATCTCTCGGCCAAAAAACAGTGGAGCTTTTTTTTTCCAAATCCCGGCAAAAAAAACCGAGGATCTCCCGGCCAAAAAACCGTGAAACTTTTTATTTCCAAAACCAAAAAATCGTGGAGCTTTTTCTTTCCAAATCCCGGCAAAAAAATCGAGGATCTCCCGTCCAAAAAACCGTGAAGATTTTTTCTTTCCAAATCTCGGCCAAAAAATCGAGGATCACCCGGCCAAAAAACCGTGGAGCTTTTTCTTTCCAAATCCCAACCAAAAAATCGAGGATCTCCTGGCCAAAAAATCGTGGAGCTTTTTTCTTTCCAAATCCCGGCCAAAAAACCAAGCATCTCCTGGCCAAAAGACCGTGGAGCCTTTTCTTTCCAAATCCCGGCCAAACAATCGTGGAGCTTTTTCTTTCCAAATCCCGGCCAAAAAACCGAGGATCTCCCGGCCAAAAAACCGTGGAGCTTTTTCTTTCCAAATCCCGGCCAAAAAACCGAGGATCTCCCGGCCAAAAAACCGTGGAGCTTTTTCTTTCCAAATCCCGGCCAAAAACTCGAGGATCTCCCGGCCAAAAAATCGTGGAGCTTTTTTTCCAAATCCCAGCCAAAAAACCAAGGATCTCCCGGCCAAAAAACCGTGGAGATTTTTCCTTCCAAATCCCGGCAAAAAAATCGTGGAGCCTTTTTCTTTCCAAATCCCTGCCAAAAATAGAGGATCTCCCGGCCAAAAAATCGTGGAGCTGTTTCTTTCCAAATCCCGGCCAAAAAATCGAGGATCTCCCGGCCAAAAAATCGTGAAGCTTTTTCTTTTCAAATCTCGGACAAAAAACAGAGGATCTCCCGGCCAAAAAACCGTGGAACCCTTTTTCTTTCTTTCCAAATCCCGGCCAAAAAACCAAGGATCTCCCGGCCAAAAAAAACCGTGGAGTTTTTTTCCTTCCAAATCCCGGCCAAAAAATCGAGGATCTCCTGGCCAAAAAAATCGTGGAGCCTTTTCTTTCCAAATCCCGGCCAAGAACCAAGGATCTCCCTACACAATCCCGATTTAATCGCTTAGATATGTTTCACAACTAACTCACGAATTTTTCCTAGTGAAAACTGGGGCAGAAAATTTAGTTTATTTGTTTGTTTTGGTATCTTAAGCAGGTCGACCTCAAGACACAAGGTGTGAGATGACTAATGGACTAAATCTCAATCCAGAATCAAGAAAAGAAGAAAAGAACAAAAAGAAATGAACTCAAATGTGAAGCAAGCAAGGGTACGGATTGCTCAAAATCTGATTGAAGTCACAAGCTCCGCTGATCCTATTTTGACCCAATGCTGCATGAAGAAGAAAACACCTATAACTTACGAGCATCAAGATTTAGATCGAAATCCACAGCAAAATCAGCTAAGACTCAAGATCAAGTTTCAAGAGAATTATAGATAGGAATCTTGTAACTCATAGTTGTTAGGTATAACTAGCTTAGAATTGATTCTCCTTTGGTGTAATAAGGAGGTCAGCAAGCAGTAACAGCAGCAACAGCTGTGAAATCACAGCTCTTGGTAGTCCCAGCTACCGACCCTCCCAGAACTAAACTGACCTGATTCCTTTATAGCCAAGGATATGTAGGAAACCTCCTAAGTAGGGTTCGGTCAGACGGTTTTCAAAATGCTTCTCATGGAGTGCTGAGGAGGAAAAAATCCTTCACGATGCTCATTTATCTTTGCTCGAAAAGCCTTCGTGTGTTCAAGCAAAGAGGTGCAGCTGTGAGCACGTGATTTTTGCCACGCTTAATTTATTCCTATAGTTTCTTCAGAATTAGAATTTTTCATTTATGATTTAAATTTTTAGGAATTAATTGCATGATTTTATGTCTTGTTTGCATTTTTGTGTGCATTGTTAGTTGCTATAATTCATAAAAAAGTACAAAATCGAACACTTGCATTTAAAATTCGATTTTTTATATTTTTGTCAAGTAATATTACTAAAACAAGAGAAAAATACAAAAAAATAGTCCTTTTGCATGTTTTAAATTCCACATTTTACATTTCATTTTAGCTTTCTTTTAAATTAGGAATTAGTTGATTTTAGAAATTAATTAGTATAATTTTAGATTTTGATTTGGGTCTTACATAATAAAATCAGAAAATACAAATAAAATAATAATAATAACAATTAAAATACAAAACAATTAAATAGGAAAAGAAAAGAAAAGAAAAGAAAAGAAAAGAAAATTAATAAAAAGAAAGTGAATAATTGAATCAGGCCATAAAATTGGGCCAAGTTGGTCTGGCCCAAACGATTTTCCCCTCAGCCCCTCCCAGTACCCGTTTTCCCCAGCCCAGTCCATCAAAAATCCGGCCTGCCCCCCTCAGTAAAATGAAACGACGTTGTTTGGTGTCGTTTGATCTGGGCCGCTCATCTCCATCATCCAACGGCCCCCATTGATCCTCCCATTTAAATAAAAATGTCCAAAATACGCTAATACAAACCCTAGACACAACCTTCCATCCTCGTACACCCCTCCCTGTAACGCTGGCAGCCCTCCTTCGTGCCCCCACCGCATCTCCACTGTCCGTCGCCGGCCGGATATCGCCTCCGCCGGTGGCGATGCTCCAAATAGCCCCAAAATTACACCCCTTACTCCTCTCTTCCTCCTCTTTCCAACCCTCAAATCCATTTCCCTCAAATCCTCACCAATTTTCTCGAATTTCAAATCTAAGATCTGGCCAAAACGTAAACTCACCCAAATCCGACCAAATTAGCACCAAATCATCTTCTCTCTTCCATCATCCCAAATTTCCACTTGGTTTCCGTCAAATATCACCGGAACTCATCGAATCGTTAACCTAGGGTTTTGAAATCAAGTCTGTTTGGAGAGCTTCAAATGTTCTATTGATTTTAGATTAATGTTTTATGTTTATTTCGGACCAAATAAACGTATAACATTAATTTAAAATCAAATTCAAAGCCAGTCCAACGGAAGGCTTATAACAATGAGTTCTTTCTTTTCCTTTATCTTTGTTCATTTTTCTTCTTATGTTTTAAATCTCATAATTGCTAATTTCTATTTTTATTTTCGTTTTAGTTTTGGTCCGTATGTTTTGACTTCATGTTCTAAATTTTGTGCTTGATTTTCCTTTTTGATTGACCTTAGTTCGTCTTGATGATAGCCGATTAGTAGTATGATTTTTAGGATTGGCTAGATTTTGATCTTTGTTATGCTTTGTAATTGTAGGATATTAGTTTAATCTTCTGCTTTAATAACTTTTAATTGACTTTGTTTGGACTTGACTGATCTTAATTCATTGTTCAGTATTTCTTTATGGTTGTTATTAGTTATTTTTAATTAGTTTAGTTTAGTTTTCATTAATTCAGTAGTTAGTCTTGATTAGTTATTAGGTTTAGCTTAGGCTAATGTGTCATGGATATAGCTGATTTAGACTATAGTTAAGATGTTAACTAAGGTAAAAAAAGGTTTGTTTGGGTTTGGTTAGTAATTTCCAGTGGAAAATAAGGGCAATTTGGGCATGTGAAAGGGCTGATTTGTTAGGAATAGTAATTTCAAAACCAAAATAAGGGTAGCATAGGAATTTCATAGCTAAAAGAATACCCTAGGGCCTTCTAGAAGGGGGCCTTAGTGCAAGTTTTCTGCATTTTTATGCAGTAATTTGGGTAACAAGACATAAATTTAGGGTCTAATAGTCAAATTATAGAATAAAAAAGGGGGGAAAATAGTAGAATGCTTCTAGAATATTTTGCCCCACTCCTTGCCTATAAAAGACACCCCTAATGCCTTCTTTTACAAGTTTCGAGCCCCCTGAAAATTCCCAAGTTTAGACACCCCTGGAAATTCCAAGAGTTCCAGCCATCAAAATTCCCTCTCAAAGCTATTTTTCTCCAGTTTTCAGATCAGCATTGTGAAATTCAAAACTACAAAAAAATCCAAAAACAATAGAAAAACAAGAAAAATCAAAAACATTTTACTATTTCATTGCCTAATTAGCTCATTTTTAGTTCCACCAGAATTTTTTTATTTCTCCTCTAATTCTAAGTTTCACAAGCATTCAGAGGTAGTAGTGAAGGTTCAGAAACATTTAAGTTCAGTTTCAAAAGCATTTGGGTGCATTTTGAGTCATTGTGCTATTATTCAAGCTTATTTGGGTCATTTGCTGTTGCTTTTGGTCTTCTGTTGAAATTTCCTGGTTGATTTGGGTTGAATCATTCCTATATTGGTTGGTTGTTGCTGTGTTTCCTGCTTCGATCAAATTATCCTGGTGGAATCTATTACTATAGCTGATCCTCTTGTTATTTCACCTTTCCAGGTACACATTCGAAACACCAGCTGATGTAACTGTTGAATGGAGAAGTTGAAATGAGATGCTATTCTGAAAATTTTGTATTCAAATTACCATAGTAAAGTAGATATTAGATAATTCATTCTTGTTTAGTTTTGCTCTTAATTTGTGTTGGCTTTGTATAATCTGACGGAAATTTCAACTGCATTGGGACTAGCTAGTTGAAATTTGGGATTGTATTGAACTTTTGGATTGTTAAATAACAGACTGTTAAACTAATTAGAGGAGTATGTTAAATCTGGAACTAGTAGTTTAATTTGGCTTAGCTATTGCTACTAATGTAGTATAGTTTGGATTTGTATGAGCTTTCCGTCTGATTTTCCTTTCACTCACTTATAGGTAAGCAAATAAGGTAATCTAAGTTGTGCCTGAAATGCATGGTAAATAATTTGGAGCATCTCAGCGTGTGTATGTGTTCAATTTGAATTAAAACTTGGTTTGATTTAACAATTGAAGGCTTAACCGTCTACTATAAGATAGTTCGGGCTCCAATACCTTTCGCAGGCGGCCCAGACTTTATGCCTGTAACAATTCGCCAAGGAAGGATGGCCAATTCATTCCTGGGCTCACGCTGAAGCCCAGTAGTGCTACATCAGTTTTATAAAGCAAAATATTCTTTTCCCTTTTCGTAGGCTAAAACGTTTAAGGCCCAAAAATAATCAAAAGTCATTAATATTATACAGGAATGTGAGAATTAATTTGCAAATATAAACTTGGGTTTCGAATTAGGTAGCGAGTTCAAATTAAGAGGGCCTTCCCTTTTGTTTGAATCTGGACTTGAATTCGAGGCTTGAATTTGTAAATGTAAATTAATCATCCTTTATAGAAATAAATAAAAAAATATATAAAAAAAAAAATCTTAGTTGCTTTAGGTTGGATTTAATAAAAATGAGATGAACCTCACCAAACAAGACTTATAAATTGTGGGGCCCTCATTAATTATCTATATAAAAATGCTTAGAACTTGGGGCGTGCCGGTTAGCGAATTTCACGGCCTCCCACAAAGTTAAAAAGACGTTAGTCACTTAGGCGCATTATTAATAGTTTTACCTTTCTAAATATGGGTGTGCATTTCATGCAATCCAAATTCGAATCCAAAAACGTTGAATAAGAATGTGTCGAGGATCCGGATGTATTTCATGTGACGTGATCCAAAAATACGTTTTTAAACGACGTTCACTTTCTTAAAAAGTAACTAAAGCGGTAAATAATATTAAAATTGCACTATAGGATAACATGTATAAAAATCAGATTTGAGCCATTTATAATAATTTAAGCGACCATGCTAGAACCACGGGATTCGGGGGTGCCTAACACCTTCCCTCGGATCAACAGAATTTCCTACACAGAATTTCTGGTTCGCAGACTCCAATTTGGTAGTCAACAATTTTCCTCGATTTGGGATTGAATTAAGCCGGTGATTTGGGACCCCAAAAACCATTCCTTTCCCAAGTGGCGACTCTAAAAAATAAATAAATAATCCCAATTTGAATAATATCACTTTAAATGGAAAGACTCCCTTATACAGTTATCCTTTGGGGTAGTCGTGTAAAAAAGGAGTTGTGACAATGACTTATGTGAGTCATCGGTTTTGGTTTTTAGGTTATTCGGAATCGATTTAGAAGAATGATTCTCATTTAGAAGCTTTAAATTGAAAATAGTTATGATTGTGGAAGGGTATAAAGAGATGTTAGTTTGAGGCAAATCAGGTGGGGTTATCTCCTGCGGGGTGTCCCGAGGCAAAGGGTCAATGCGAGATTTGCAGATGATCTGAGATATTAGATGGTTTGTGTTACGTAAGCTTATGAAGGATTTAGTTGGATTTCAGTATGGGATTTTGGGAAGCAACTAGTATGGGTATTATAAGTTATCAAATGCTTTATTCCTTGGCTTTGAACCAAGTGGGGGATTCTACTATTGATAGTTGATTGCACAATTATGTGTTGTATGGGTTTCAATTTGAGGAATAATGGTGAATCAGTTATGGCTTACAATGATTGAGATCGAGGATGACTTGAGTCAGGGAAATTTTGGATAAGGGTTGTGTTATGTTTTATGGTTATATGAGAAATATTGGATGATTTAGTTGTTATTAGTAAAGGATGTAGCGTGCATGGGGTATGAAATCGCTCGGCTGCTTAGAATGGCTAACTTCCTATGACGACCCGACCGGTCGTCTTAAGAATTAAAGCCCCGGTCCCTCATTAACTGCTTCCCTAAGTTCATTTCTACAATTTTGGTTTGCCGGGACGTTCGTTGTTGGGTTTCAGAGAGTTTTGGGACACTTAGTCCCAAAATGAGAGCTTAAGTGTTGAAAAATGGTCCGTAGTCGGAATAGTGTGAAGAAGACCTCATAATGGAAATTCGATGGTTAAGTTAGCTCCGTTAGGTGATTTCAGGGTGGGGAGCATATTTGAAATGTGTTTTGGAGGTCCGAAGCTAATTTAGGCTTGAAATGCTGAAGTTTGAATTTTTGATGTTTCTGGTCCGATAGTGAGTTTTTGATCCGTAGGTCAGAATGGAATTCCGGAAGTTGTAGTAGCTTCGTCATGTCATTTGGGATGAGTGTGCAAAATTTTAGGTCATTCGGACGTGTTTTGGTGTATTTTGATGAAATTTGAATTTCTTAGGCTTAAATCATTGATTAATTCGGGTTTTCAGTGTTGTGTAAGGTGTTTCAAGGATTGGTACAAGTTTGAATTGGGTATTATGTGTTATTGGTGTTTTTGGTTGAGGTCCCGGGGGCCTCGGGATGATTTCAGATGGTCGATGAAAGAATTTTGGAAGTTGAGAGATATCAGTTTTTCTGCTTCTGGTATTTTTTTTGCTTTTGCGGCTTGGGAACTGTAGAAGTAGAGCCGCAGAAGTGGTCTTGGCATCGCAGAAGCAAGTTTGGGCATATCCGTCAGGTTCTGCAAAAGCGATGGGAATTCTGCAGAGGCGGATTCGCTTTTGCGAGAAAAGTATTGTAGAAGCGGAATCTTGGATCTTTAGTGAATGTCGCAGAAGTGACTTATTTTTTGAATAAGCGAGACCGCAGAAGCGGAAACCACTGGACAAAAATATAGATTTCAAGAGTTTAGTTTCAAAAGTTTGAAAAATCAAATTGGAGCTCAGGAGAGGGAGATTTTGATAGGGTTTTGAAGAGAAAATCATAGGGTAACATTTCTTTAATCCTTTCTAGTTATATTCCATCAATCTTTAGTTAATATCAACATTTATTTTTGAAATTTTGCTAGAAATTGGGGGAAAAGTTCTTAGACCTTTAATTGAGAATTTGTGAGGTCATTAGGACTCCGATTTCTATGTTCTTGTTATGTATAGACTCGTGAGAGTACGAGGGTTCTAAAAATGTGAAAAGTATTTGGTTCCAAGATGTTGGTCTGAGGGCGTTTTGGTTATTTTACCTAATTTCACACCTTAGCTTTGAATTAAATAGTAGAATGAGTTGTTTGTGATGTTATTACGATATGTAATTGAATTGAATAGATTTGGGCCATTTGGAATCGGATACTCGTGGAAAATGCGTGGTTCCTAGTTGATTTTTGAGCCAGTTTGAAGTAAGTGGCTTGTCTAACATTGCATGGGGGACCTTTCCCCATAGGATATGATATATGGTAATTGAATGCCTTGTACGTGAGGTGACGAGCGCGTACTTGAGCTAATTATTGGAAATCCATTTTTACTTGGAGTATTTAAATTGAGTTTTCCTTGCTTATCTTTTTATTTTGAATTGCGAGTTTATCCTATGCTAGTTTGGAGAAGCATGTTTAGTTGACTTATTTGCTTAAGTGCTTAAATTGTCTTAGTTGTACTACGTAAAGCATGTTAGGCTAGGATTTTCTATTACTTGTTCGGAGTTTAGCATTTATCCTAATATTTTGGGCTGTTATTGTGTGTTTTAAATTAGGACTACGGGACGGCATCCCGGGAGATCCCTCTGTATTTGTTATATTCTGGACTGAGATGCGGGATACCAAGAGATCCCTGGCACATATAAATGTAAGTTTTGAGGATACCAAGAGATCCTCGGGATACCAAGAGATCCCTCATCTCTATGATGAGGATACCAAGAGATCCCTTATGTATATTTTGAGGATACCAAGAGATCCTCGGGTAACCAAGAGATCCCCGGCTATTATTTCATGTTGGGAGTAGTATTCCTTATATTGTTTTATTTTCGCTTCCTATTATTGCTTCCCTTGTTTATCCTGTTCAGATTCTCGCTGTGGACTTTGTCTATATTGTTCTTACTTATCTTATCATATATTATGTTTATCTCAGTAGGGCCCTGACCTTTCTCGTCACTACCCAACCGAGGTTAGGCTTGGCACTTGCTGAGTACCGCTGTGGTGTATTTATGCCCTTTTTGCATATGTTTTTCATGTGTAGATCTAGGTAGCTCTACCCAGACGTATCATCCTTGAGGCGGAGAGATGTAGCAGAGATTTCGAGGTACATCTGCCGCGTCCGTAGACCTGGAGTCTCTTTCTTATTCTAGCTTTAGCAGTTAGCTTTCTCCTTTTCGTACTATTCATTTTATACATTCTGGAGTTAGAGCTATGTATTTACTTTCCGTTAGCCTGTGTTCCCGTGAGTTTTTGGGTTTTGGGGTGATATTGTAGACCTCCGCATTTTATTTTTTGAGTTGTATATGTTGAGCGGCATTTATATACAATTCTTTTAGTTGTTCAGTTTTTAATTAATTACTCTGCAAGCTATGTTGTTTCTTTCGCAATGTTAGGCTTACCTAGTTATAGGGACTAGGTGCCATCACGACATGTTCATGGAGGACGAACTGGGGTCGTGACTAGTTGGTATCAGAGCTCTAGGTTCATAGGAGTCACGGAACACAGGCCGTTTTATTAGAGTCTTGCTGATCGGTACGGAGACGTCTGTACTTATCTACGAGAGGCTATGTAGCTCTTTAGGAAAAATCTTCATATCATTTGATTTCCTTGTCGTGCGGTATTTTTGACATCAATTCTAAACTTCTGTCTTCTATTCTCTCACAGATGGTGCGACATGTGCTACTCGAGCTGATAAGGCACCCGCGCCCCCTACTGTAGCCTTCAGAGGCCGGGGCCGGGGCCGGGGCCGGGGCCGGGGTCGGGGCCGGGAGAGAAGTCGAGGACGCGCACGTAGTGCAGCCAAAGAGCCTGCGCGAGCTATCGCCGAGGCACCACTAGCTTATCCGGCCAGAGCCCAGGCACCTAAGATGCCTACTACTGCCACTACTACTCCAGCTCTCTAGGAGACTTTGGCTCAGTTCATGAGTATGTACACCACCTTGGCTCAGGCAGGGTTGCTTCCCCTTCCTGCAACCACATCCCAGGCTGGGGGAGGAGCACAGACTCCCGCCACCCGTACTCCTGAGTAGCGAGTACAGGTTGAGTAGGTTCCTGAGATTATTCTCGCACCGCCTGTAGTGCCAGTTCAGCCCGAGGATGGGTCAGCTGCTT
>MU737055.1:0-44364 GCA_026770625.1 Nicotiana glauca | reverse complement strand
TTTGAATTCCTTGTCGTGCGATATTTTCACATCAATTCTAAACTTCTGTCTTCTATTCTCTCACAGATGGTGCGACATGTGCTACTCGAGCTGATAAGGCACCCGCGCCCCCTACTGTAGCCTTCAGAGGCCGGGGCCGGGGCCGGGGCCGGGGCCGGGGTCGGGGCCGGGAGAGAAGTCGAGGACGCGCACGTAGTGCAGCCAAAGAGCCTGCGCGAGCTATCGCCGAGGCACCACTAGCTTATCCGGCCAGAGCCCAGGCACCTAAGATGCCTACTACTGCCACTACTACTCCAGCTCTCTAGGAGACTTTGGCTCAGTTCATGAGTATGTACACCACCTTGGCTCAGGCAGGGTTGCTTCCCCTTCCTGCAACCACATCCCAGGCTGGGGGAGGAGCACAGACTCCCGCCACCCGTACTCCTGAGTAGCGAGTACAGGTTGAGTAGGTTCCTGAGATTATTCTCGCACCGCCTGTAGTGCCAGTTCAGCCCGAGGATGGGTCAGCTGCTTCAGAGGATGAGCAACGGATATTTGAGATGTTCAAGAAGTATGATATTCCAGTGTTCAGTGGAGTAGCATCAGTTGATGCCTTGGGATTTCTGGAGGAGTGCCACAGTATTCTTCGAACTATGGGCATAGTAGAGTCTAGCGGGGTTTCCTTTACTACTTTTCAGCTTCGGGGAGCCGCCTGTGATTGGTGGCACACTTATGAGATAGACAGTCAACTCGAGGATGCTTCACTGACTTGGACCCAGTTCTCGAATATGTTTATGAGAGAGTTTGTCCTCCAGAGTCTCAGGGATGCATGTCGCGCAAAGTTTGAGCATTTGCACCAGTGTCCTATGACCGTTCCAGAGTATGCTATCCGTTATACCCGGTTGGCTAGGCATGTACCGGCCTTGGTTGCTAGAATCCGTGAGAGAGTTCACATGTTCATTGAGGGTCTTATCCCACCTATCAGATCTATCATGGCTCGAGAGTTGTAGATGGACATTCCTTACCAGCAAGTAGTAAGCATTGCTAGTAGGATCGAGGGTATGCTCGCCAGCGAGCGAGTGGAGAGGGAGGCCAAGAGGTCTCGATAGTTAGGCTATTACTCTGGTGCCCGTACCCAGCAGCAGGTCGTCATGGTAAGGGTTATGTGGGTCGCCCCATTCATTCAGCTATTCCACCAGCCAGCAGTGCTCCAGCTCTACCTATACCTCAGGAGCCTTACTATGCACCTCCAGTTTCTAGCACGCCTCCTGCGTGGGGTGCTTTCCGAGGTCAGTCCACTAGATTTGGCCCGAGCTAGTCACATCCACCGCACCCTAACATAGCTTGTTTTGAGTGTGGTGACACCCGCCATCTGGTGAGGGATAGGCCGAGACTTGGGAGGAGTGCACCCCCACAGACTTCTCAGCCACAGCATGCCCAGAAGGAGTTCTCAGGTTATGATCACAGCTCCAACTGCTACCCTATCTACCCAGCCAGCTAGGGGTGGAGGACGGGGAGATAGAGGCCACCCTCGAGAGAGGGTCCAGGCCAGATATTATGTTATTCCTGCTCGTACCGAGGTTGTTGCCTCCGACTTTGTCATTACAAGTATTATACTAGTTTGCCACATAGAGGCATCGGTTCTATTCAATCTTGGCTCTACTTATTCTTATGTGTCTTCTTACTTTGCTTCGCATTTGGGTGTGCCTTGGGATTCTTTGAGTGCCCCCATTTATGTTTCTACTCCTGTTGGGATTCTCTTGTTGTGGATCGTGTTTATCGGTCATGTCTGGTTACTATTCGTGGTTTTGAAACCAGAGAGGATTTATTATTCCTCGGTATGGTTGACATTGATATTATCTTGGGCATGGACTGGTTGTCGCCCCATTTTGCTATTCTTGATTGTCATGCCAAGACCGTAACGCTGGCTATGCTAGGTATTTCGCGTGTTGAGTGAAGTGGTCTTTTAGATCACACTCCCAGTAGAGTTATCTCTTTTCTTAAAGCTCAACGTATGGTTGAGAAGGGGTGTGCCACGCATTTAGCTTATGTGAGAAATGTAAGTGTTGATACCCATTCTGTTGATTCAGTCCTAGTAGTTCAGGATTATCCTGATGTGTTTCCAGCTGATCTTCCGGGCATGCCGCCCGATAGAGACATTAATTTTGGCATTGATTTGTTGCCGGGCACTCAGTCCATTTCCATTCCTCCGTACCATATGGATCCTTTTGAGTTGAATGAGTTAAAGGATCAGTTGCAGGAATTGCTTGATAAGGGTTTTATTCACCCCAGTATTTCACTGTGGGGTGCTCCTGCCTTGTTTGTAAAGAAAAAGGATGTCTCTATGCGTATGTGTATTGATTATCATTAGTTGAACAAGGTTACAGTGAAGAACCGTTATCCTTTGCCTCATATTGAGGATGTGTTTGACCAGCATCAGGGCGCACAAGTGTTTTCTAAGATTGACTTGCGCTTAGGTTACCATCAGTTGAAGATTCGAGAGCCAGATATCCCGAAGACTGCCTTCAGTACTCGATATGGCCATTACGAGTTCCTTGTTATGTCATTTGGGCTGACCAATGCCCCGGCAACTTTTATGCATTTGATACACAGTGTGTTCAGGCCATATCTCGACTCGTTCGTTATTATTTTCATAGCTGATATTCTTGTATACTCCCGGAGTCGGGAAGATCATGAGTAGCACCTGAGGACAATGCTTCAGACCCTAAAAGAGAAGAAGTTAGAATTTTGGTTGAGTTCGATGGCATTCTTAGGACACGTGGTTTTGAGTGAGGGCTTTCGGGTAGATCCAAGGAAGATAGAGGCCATGCAGAGTTGGCCCAGGCCGTCCTCAGCTACAGAGATTCATAGTTTCCTTGGTTTGGCAGGCTACTTCCATCATTTTGTGGAGGGATTTTCATCGATTGCGGCCCCTATGACTAGATTGACCCAGAAGGGTGCCCCATTTCAGTGCACAAAGGTGTGTGAGGAGAGCTTTCAGAAGCTCATGACAGCTTTGACTACAGCCCTAATTTTGATGTTGCCTACCGGTTCGGGGTCTTATACGGTCTATTGTGATGCCTGGAGAGTTGTCCTCAAAGCGGCGTTGATGTAGGACGGTAGGGTGATTGCCTGCACGTCCAGACAGTTGAAGATACATGAGAAGAATTACCCTGTCCATGACCTTAAGCTAGCTGCTATTGTTCATGCTTTGACGATCTGGCATTATTATTTGTACGGTGTGCCTTGTGATATCTATACTAACCATCAGAGTTTGCAGCACTTGATTAAGCAAAAGGATCTAAATATGCGTCCGAGAAGGTAGTTAGAGTTGCTAAAGGATGATGATATTACTATTCTGTATCACCCGGGCAAGGCCAATGCGGTGTCTGATGCCTTGAGTCGCCGGGCGGAGTGTTTGGGGAGTTTGGCATATTTACCATCTTCAGAGAGGCCTATGGCGATGGATGTGCAGGCCTTAGCCAGCCAGTTTATGAGATTGGATATTTCGGAGCCCAGTCAGGTTCTAGCTTGTGTGGTTTCCTGGTCCTCCTTATTTGATCGTATCAGGGAGCAGCAGTACGAAGACCCTCATTTGCTTGTCCTTAAGGACGAGGTTGAACGTGGAAGTGCCAGAGATGTGACCATCGGAGATGACGGGGTATTGCATATGCAGGGCCGAATTTGTGTGACAAATGTTGATGAGCTTCGAGAGTTGATTTTAGGAGAGGCCCATAGTTTGCAGTATTCCATCCATCTGGCTACCGCGAAGATGTATCAGGACTTGAGGTAGCACTATTGGTGGAGGCGGATGAAGAAAGATATAGTTGGTTGTGTGTCTAGATGCCTCTACTACCAGCAGGTGAAGTATGAGCACCAGCGACCGGGTGGGTTGCTTCAGCGGATAGAGATTTTGGAGTGGAAATGGGAGTGCATCACCATGGACTTTGTATCTGGACTCCCACGGACCTTGAAGAAGTTTGATTCCATTTGGGTTATTGTTGATTGGCTGACCAAGTCCGCTCACTTTATTCCTGTGTGTACCACTTATTCATCGGAGCGGTTCGTAGAGATTTATATTCGGGAGATCGTACGTCTACACATTATTCCAGTTTCTATTATTTCAGACAGAGGTACTCAGTTTACATCACAGTTCTGGAGGGCCGTGCAGAAGGAGCTAGGTACTCGGGTGGAGTTGAGTACTGCATTTCACCCCCGGACGGACGGACAGTCCGAGCGCACTATTTAGATTCTTGAGGATAAGTTCTTACCATTGGCAGATTTTGCTTACAATAACAGTTATCAGTCCAGCATTCAGATGGCGTCGTATGAGGCTTTATATGGTAGGAGATGTAGATCTCCGACGGGTTGGTTTGGGCCGGGTGAGGCCAGGCTATTGGGCACAGAGTTGGTTCAGGACGCATTGGAGAAGATCAAGATGATTCAGGATAGACTCCGTACAGCCCAGTCTAGACAGAAGATCTACGTGAACAGGAAGGTTCGTGATGTTTCATATATGGTTGGTGAGCGCGTTCTGCTTTAGCTTTCGCCAATGAAAGGCGTCATGAGGTTTGGAAAGAAAGGAAAGTTGAGTCCGAGATTTATTGGCCCTTTTTAGATTTTGAGGCAAGTTGGGGAGTTTGCTTATGAGCTTGCCTTACCTCCCAGTTTGGCCGGGGTTTATCCGGTATTTCATGTTTCGATGCTTCGGATATATCACAGTGACCCGTCACACGTGTTGGATTTTAGTTCAGTCCAGTTGGACAAGGATCTATCCTATGTTGAGGAGCTTGTGTCTATATTGGACAGGCAAATCAGAAAGTTGAGGTCAAAGAACATTGCTTTAGTAAAGGTTTAGTTCCGAGGTCAGCCGGCCGAGGAGGCGACCTAAGAGATCGAGCGGGATATGCGCAGCCAGTACCCTCATCTTTTCACTACTTCAGGTATGTTCTCTATGATCCTTCGAGGACGAATAAATGTTTAAGTGTAGGAGGATGTGATGACCCGGTCGGTCATCTTAAGAATTAAAGCCCCGATCCCTTATTAACTGCTAAGCCTAAGTTCATTTTTGCTATTTTGGTTTGCCAGGATGTTCGGTGTTGCGTTTTGGGACACTTAGTCCCTAAATGAGAGCTTAAGTGTTGGAAAATGGTCCGTAGTTAGAACAGTGTGAAGACAACCTAGAAATGGAAATCTGATGATTCTATTAGCTTCGTTAGGTGATTTCGGGGTGGGGAGCATGTTCGGAATGTGTTTTGGAGGTCCGTAGCTAATTTAGGCTTGAAATGCTAAAGTTTGAAAATTTTAAGTTTCTGGTCCGATAGTGAGTTTTTTATCCGAGGGTCGGAATGGAATTCCAAAAGTTCCAGTAGCTTCGTCAAGTCATTTGGGGACGTATGTGCAAAATTTCGGGTCATTCGGACTTGTTTTGGTTAGGTTTTTTATCGAAAGTGTATTTTGATGAAATTTGGAGTTCTTAGTCTTAAATCATTGATTAATTAGGGTTTCCGGTGTTGTGTAAGGTGTTTTAAGGATTGGTTGAGGTCCCGGGGGCCTCGGGATGATTTCGGATGATCGACGGAAGAATTTTGGAAGTTGAGAGATATTAGTTTTTATGCTTCTTGTATTTTTTTCGCTTCTGCGGCTTGGGAACTGTAGAAGCAGCCTTGGCATCGCAGAAGCAAGTTTGAGCATATCCGTTAGGTTCTGCAGAAGTGATGGGAATTCCGCAGAGGCGGATTCGCTACTGCGAGAAAAGGGCTGCAGAAGCGAAATCTTGGATCTTTAGTGAAATTCGCAGAAGCGACATATTTTTTGCATAAGCGAGACACAGAAACGGTCCCTTAACCGCGGAAGCGGAAACCACTGGACAGAAATAGAGATTTTGAGGGTTTAGTTTCAAAAGTTGGAAAAATCAAATTGGAGCTCGGGAGAGGGCGATTTTGAGAGGGTTTTGAAGAGAAAATCATTTGGTAACATTTCTTTAATCATTTATAGTTATATTCCATTAATCTTTAGTTAATATCAATATTTATTTTTGAAATTTTGGTAGAAATTGGGGGAAAAGTTCTTAGACTTGTAATTGAGAATTTGTTAGATTATTTGGACTCAGATTTCGGTGTTCTTGTTATGTATAGACTCGTGAGAGTACGAGGGTTCTAAAAATGTGAAAATTATCCGATTCCGAGATGTTGGCCTAAGGGGAATTTTGGTTAGTTTACCAAATTTCATGCCTTAGCTTTGAATTAAATAGTAGAATCAGTTGTTTGCAATGTTATTACGATATGTAATTGAATTGAATAGATTTGGGCCATTTGGAGTCAGATACTCATGGCAAAGGCGTGGTTACTAGTTGATTTTTGAGCCGGTTCGAGGTAAGTGGCTTGTCTAACCTTGTGTGGGGGACCTTTCCCCGTAGGATATGATATACTTGAGCTAATTGTTGGAAATCTATTTTTACTTGGTGTATTTTAATTGAGTTTTCCTTGCTTATCTGTTTATTTTGAATTGCGAGTTTATCCTACTCTAGTTTACAGAAGCATGTTTATTTGACTTATTTGCTTAAGTGCTTAAACTCTCTTGGTTGTACTACGTAAAGCATGTTAGGCTAGGATTTTCTATTACTTGTTATGAGTTTAGCATTTATCCTAATGTTTTGGGCTGTTATTATGTGTTTTAAATTGGGACTACAGGACGACATCCCGGGAGATCCCTCTGTACTTGTTGTGTTTTGGACTGAGTTGCGGGATTCCAAGAGATCCCTGGCACATGTAAATGTAAGTTTTGAGGATTCCAAGAGATCCCTCGTATATATGAGGAGGATACCAAGAGATCTATCGTGTATATTTTGAGGATACCATGAGATCCTCGGGATACCAAGAGATCCCCGGCTATTATTTCCTGTTGAGAGTACTATTCCTTATATTGTTTTGTTTCCGCTTCCTATTACTGCTTCCCTTATTTATATTGTTCAGATTCTCACTGTGGACTTTATCTATATTGTTTTTCCTTATCTTATCAGATATTATGTTTATCTCAGTAGGGCCCTGACCTTCCTCGTCACTACCCAATCGAGGTTAGGCTTGGCACTTACTGAGTACTGCTGTGGTGTACTCATGCCCTTTTTGTGTATGTTTTTCATGTGTAGATTCAGGTAGCTCTGCCCAGGCATATCATCCTCCAGCCGGAGAGATCTAGAAGAAATTTCGAGGTACATCTGCCGCGTCCGCAGACCTAGATTCTCTTTCTTATTCTAGCTTTAGCAGTTAGCTTTCTCTTTTTCGTACTGTTAATTTTAGACATTCTGGAGTTAGAGCTATGTATTTACTTTCCGTTAACCTATGTTCCCGTTAGTTTCCGGGTTTTGGGGTGATAGCATTTATATATAGTTTTCTTTTATTTATTCAGTTTTTAGTTAATTATTCTGCAAGCTTTGTTGTTTCTTTCCGTAGTGTTAGGCTTATCTAGTTATAGGGACTAGGTGCCATCACGATATGTTCACGGAGGGCGTACTATGGTCGTGACACTTCCTTGGGTGTTGCTGTGCTAATGGGGCACAGGTCATTCGGTCCATTTAGGCGGTACTATTGAGATTTGAGTAGAGTGTATGACTCTCGAGAATGGTTCTAATTAATTCAAGATTTAAATGTAGCAATTGAGAATTTTGTGGGTTTCTATATGGCTAGAATCGGAGGGTTACATTGGATGCATCAAGACTCTCGGTATTTCTATATCTTTATGGATTCTACATTTCAGTATCAGGACGGTGAAAGACCAACTTGAAATTCACAGTAGGTCTCTTCAGGTGAGTATCTCGGTTGTGCTATTTTTGGGTTCTTAAGAGAGCATTCGGTGGCTTATGAGCTTTAGGGCGGTGTCGTTTTATGCTAGGGTATCGGGTGGTAAGTCTTTGTTGATGATTGTGGTATTATTGCGAGGAGAAGTATAAATTTGAAGGTAATTTAGAAGAAACTCGAAAGAATTAGGACAGCTTGGTAACAGATTGGATCAGCATGGTAATGGATGTGATTGGCTCTTTTGGGTTTTATGATGTAGTGAGTTTCTACAGGTGTTTTGTGGCGATACTCTCAGGTTTTGATCGATTGCGTAGCTTGGTTGAGTTAGAGGGATTCGGTCCTAACGGTTTGGTTAAGTGCCAATGTATTTCAGAAAGTTCTTGATGGTTTCTACCATGGTCTAAGATGTATATTCCTTATTGGTATGTGGGACATATTGCGTATTATGATTTTTTTCTTGTATGGGATAAAATGAAAAGCTCTTGGCTGATTGAGTGAGTAGTTGCTTGTGACTCAGAGTGGAATATGAAGTTCTCGTATGCTTCATATGATGGCATGGTATATGCGGTGTGTTGTGTGGGATCGAGATTGGCATGTGCAAGGTTACAATTCTATTTTGAAGTCAATGACATAAAAACTTAAGCAATACGTACAGTTTCAAATGACTAAGTGAATGCTATTATTGGCTGGTATTGCTTAAGTAGAGTGTGCATTTCAGAAAGGGAAATGTGTCATGATTTGTAGATACTCAATTGGAACGGTGACACTCTCCTAGTCGGTTGACTATTGATATTCAATATTGCCATATGGAACAAAAGAATTATAGAAGTTTTCTGCATGGTATGATCGCGTGTATGAGATATATTAAATGTTCAGGTGGTGGAGTTGAGACCAGATATGCTGATTTGTATATTCTATGGAATGGGAAACTGAGAGTCTCATAAACAGGTTATTTTGTGGTTATGGACTGTGAAGATGTTGGAAAAGCTAGCCAGACGATAGTACGTGTTGCGATTCAGACATTGCGGACTTTCGGAGGCTTATTCATTTACCTGTGGGTGACTACAGCTGATTTAGGGGTCCATTAGTAGACCCAATTTGGATATGTATTCTACACCATGCCAATTTGGTTGGCTTCATATTTTTATTATTGAGGGATGTGCCATTAGATTAGAGTTGATTATATTCATATTAGATATGTTATGTGTGTTACTCTTCCATGATGTGAGGGGTTGTGAATCGTTGGTTATGTGCACACATGGTATGGTTCCATTTGGTCTTTATAGCGGAATTTGAGCGAGATAGGTATTTGAGTGTTGCATGATTGATTGCGCATTGGTTATGTTCTTTCGGGCTTGTGTGTCATTGCGTCATTCGATTTTCTGTGGTTATGGTAATTCACTTTGGGAACTTGATGTCGGATCGCGCATGGTTGTTGATTTTGAACAAGGTGGCTTGGGGCATATGCCATGGACCAGTAGTTGCATGGGGTCACGCATTGTAGCATAGTTTTATTGGGGTATGATCCTTTGTGTGGGATCTACGGTATGTGATAGGCTCTTAACATGGTGTTTTGATGGTACTTGTTAAGCTGGCGGGATAGTTCTCTCGTTTGAGTCATTTTCATGATTGAGTATATTTGGAAATTCGCTATTGGATGCAAGAATTTCACGTGTTATGTTTTCAGATTGTATTGATGTGTCATGTAACCGGAGTGTTCGCGTTGGATGAGATGAGGTTGTTGGACCTGGAATGGATTACAGCATGTTGGAAGGATAATATTGAAAGTTGGCTTAGAAATTTGCTCTAGTTTCTTTCGAAGGAGAGAAAGCTCCACGACCTGTTGGTCTGATGAATGGTTATGAGTTTCTGCATGTTTCTTTCATCATTGGCAGTATATGAAGGTGTTAGAATGAGGCTTAGTTTGATAAGAAGTTTACTACCGGCATTTGGGTGTTTTGAGCTGCTGCTGTGATAAGAAGTTATCGCTATGAGTGTTTGAGTTATGTGGTATATCATGTGATTACATCTTGGGTTATAGATATGGCATGATACAACTTGTTCTGACTTATACAGTATGTAGATGCAAGATTCTGATCTTATAGAAAATTTCGGATATGGAAATTGGATTCTAAGGCTTATGGGCTAGGTTGGATAAAGAAATTTCAGTCATGTTGTGTTATCAGATCTATATGGGATAGGGTAATATGGGATCACCCCTGGGTATGTGCAGAGTGAGGTTACACGGTGATTTGATGGCTTTTGGAACAACTCTTTGCACATTTGAGGACGAACGTATGTATAAGTAGGGGAGGATTTAACAACCCGACCAGTCGTTTTGAGCATTTTTACTTCGCTCGGTTGTTTGAAGGTATGAGTAGCTCCGTATTATGTATAATGACTTATGTCAATCGTCGGTTTTGGTTTTCAGCTTATTCATAATCAATTTAGAAGAATGATTCTGTTACACCCCAAGTTTTCATACATGAGAGTACGTCGTAAGTTAATTGATGTAAGCTCAGAAATGAGATTATATTTGGAAGAAAATAAAGTAAGTTAATTATGTTACCTTGGAGGTTACAAATATTTAAGATCATGAATAACAAGTACGAAAAGGGTTGGAAAGCTTAGTCGCTAAACGAATTGAGGAAAATAAGTTCCGTCGAAAATCGACAAGTTTGGAATGTTATAACATATTCTTTTGGGGTGAGACAAGGGTGATTAACATGATGAGGAGGTTAAGTTATGAGTTATTGTAGTCGTATGATAGTCGTGTGTTATGTTTTTAAGTCAAACGAGTTATGGAACAAAATTTAGCAAAGGCCATCACAAGTTACATTCATAATATGCTGAAATTTAGGTCAAATGTATATGCACTTTTCTCCCAATATACTTGGAATCAATGGATGATATATATATCAAATTGAATATCTACGAGTCTAGTTTCCAACGCATTAAACCGTTCATCAATACGACATCGGACTAGAGAGATATTCGCATTTTCGCGAGACTGCGCAAGCAGCTCCCAATGGGACCCACTAAGGCGGTGGTTGACCTACTTCAATTTATAAACGATTTGGACGCCTATTTTTGCTCATTTTTCAACTAAACTTCGTCTCCAAACTTCTCCTAACCCTCCTAAACATATACCACAAGGGTTTGAAGTGATTCCAAAGTGATTACACCATATTTCAACATCAAAACTTAGTTCTAGTGAAGAACAACACCTCTTTGAGGTTATGTTGTCATTGAGGATTGTTATGGGCTGTATTTGGATGAAATTCCAAGTTGTTGCTGCTGTCTTAGGTGAGTATAAAAGCCTACTAATTTTGATTAAGCTTTATTGTATGTTGGTTAAGTTTTTAGGATGATAAACTACAAGATAATACTTGGATTAGCTTAAGTCTCTTCTATGGTGTTGTATTGCCATTGAGGGTTGTTGTAAGCTGTTTATAACTTGGATTTCGACTTGAAGTTACTGTAGGAGATATGTGTATTGTGTTCTTGTATGTGCTTAAGGTTATCTTGAAGTTGATTAAGTTAAATGGATGGAGTACACATGGACTAGTGAACAAAGTTAGTAATTGAAGATAGTTGGAGTTGTGGATTATTTCCTTAATTATAAATATATGTTATAAGGATGGAATCATTGATAAATGACTTCATTATCATGTTAATGATACTTTTACGTTAATGTAAGAAGTCTATAAGGGGTGATATGAGTTATATGGATTCCAATTGGAGCTTGCCGCTCGTCGTAAAGTAGTTGTGACTTGTTGTTGTTATATGGTGTCTTGTTATTGACATTTATATGTTGATGGATTTCTCTGGTTGTTGTTGTTGGTATATGGTATTGGTGGAGGCCCTTGTTACAAGGGAGATGCTGCCCAAATTTACGTAAATGAGCTACTAGCTTAAGTCATAGACCTAGCCTTTGCTCAGCACTGATTTTGAATCTCCTTATACTATGATGGATTGAGTTGATTTTTTTGAAGAGTTGATTGGAAGGGATTAAGGAATCAACGGGTTTAAGGTATGTTAAGGCACTTACTTCTTTCTTTTGGCATGATCTAAAGTGACATGAACATAAACAGTACGTTAATTCATGATGGATCTACTCCTAGAAACTAAGATTGTCCATTTTGTTCTTTCCTTATAAAGTTATTCTAAACAAGTATGTATGATCCTTAAATCCTACTAAGGTTCATATTGATGGTATGATGTCTATAATGTTAATCCAAGGTGTAATGACCTTATGTCACTTTGAAAGGTTTAGAACGTGACCATGAGTCTAACATGCATTATATATAGTAGCTATTTTACTCTACCGAGCCGCGCTATAGTCGGCCGGGTATGGCACCTATTGTGCAACCACTGATCAGTTGGGTTTTACCGAGCTCCACGTGGCCGGGTACGATTCTACCGAGCCTTATAATGGCCGGGTACGTTTTTACCGAGTCCTCTTTGAGGCCGGGTACGATATGATGATGATGATGCCCACAGAGGCGTATGCTTTTTAAAATGTTATGTATATATATGTATTATGCATTTCATGTCAGTATCCCCCAGAGGCACTCAGATGTTACAGGTTGTATCTCCTCTATCTCTCTTTACATTACTGTTCTTATTTATGCTTTCTTGCCTTACATACTCGGTACTTTATTCGTACTGACGTCCCTTTTGCCTGGGGACGCTGCGTTTCATGCCCGTAGGTCCCGATTGATAGGTTGACAGTCCTCCTAGTAGGCTATCAGCTCAGCGAAGGTGTTGGTGCACTCCACTTGCTCCGGAGTTGCCTATTTGGTCGGTATGCTTTGGATATGTATTGATTGGTATGGCGGGGCCCTGTCCCGACCTTTATGATTTTATGTACTCTTAGAGGCTTGTAGACAGATGTCAGGTTTATAGATACATGTGTGGCCTTGTCGGCCTATGTTTTGAGTTTACAAATGGTCGTGTCAGCCTTATAGTCCCGTATGTCACATGTATAAGTTTGTATATCAGGTTGGGTCATCATATGTTGAGTATTCCCTTATGTTTTATTCTTGTTACCTCATGAAAGGGTTTCTGGCTCATCTACTCATGATAGTATGATAAGAAAGATATGTTACGTTGGTACTCGGTTGAGTTAGGCACCGGGTGCGCGTTGCGGCCCTTTGGTTTGGGTCGTGACAGATTCTCACCTAGAAACTTTAAATATGAAAGGTTTGACCAAGTTTTACTTTTTTGTATTTGACCTCAAATTGGACTTCCGATGGTTCCGTTAGATCCGTTGGGTGATTTTGGACTTGGGGAGTGCATCCGGATTGTGATTTGGAGGTCCGTGGTGGAATTTGGCTTGAAATAATGAAAGTTGGAAATTTAAAAAGTTTGACTAGGAGTGAACTTTTTGATATTCAGGTCGGATTCCGATTCCGGATGTTGTAGCAAGTTAGGAATGTCGAATGTGACTTGTGTGCAAAATTTGTGGTCAATCGGACGTAATTTGATAGGTTTCGGCATCGGTTGTGGAAATTTGAAGTTTCAAGTTCATTGATTTAGAATTGAGGTGTGATCCGTCGTTTTGATGTTGTTATGTGTATTTTAAGGCTTCGAGTAGGTCCTTGTGGTATTATCAGACTTGTTGGTATGTTTGGATATGGTCCCGAGGGGCTCAGGTGAGTTTTGGATTGATTCCGGAGCATTTTGGAAATTTTTGCTAATGTGTATCATCGATAGTTCTGGTATTTTTGTATCTGTGGAAGTATGGGCTCAGATGCGAGTCCATAGATGTGGACAGTTGATCGCAAAGGTTTTGCGCAGATGCGTGTTGGGTTTCGCACCTGCGAGTGAGCAAGATCGGTAATGGTTTCGCATGTGCAAAAGGTCGCCTGGTGAGTTGAGGTCGCAGAAGCAAAGTGGTGACCGCAGATGCGACATTTTTACCGCAAATGCGGAAATTTCTAGGCAGAAGCTATAAAATCGATGTTTTGGTTATCTTTACATATTTTGAGATGTGGGACTCGGATTAAGGTAATATTTAGAGCAATTTTCATCACTAGGATTAGTTATTCCGTATGAAGCATCTTTGAAAGAGTTGATCGCACCCTGCTTCAGAGGCTGCCTACATATCCCGGGCTAAAAGGGAATCAGGTCAGTATAGTTCAGGAATGTCTGGTAGCTGGGACTACCAGGAGCTGTGATTTTACTACTGTTGCTGCTGTTACAACTTGCTGACCCCTTATTACACCATGTCCAGATAAAAAGAAGCTAGCCTAAGCTATGATCTATGAATTACAAAAGATCCTATCTATGTCTTCAAACTTGCTCTTGTGTTGTCTTGAACTTGTATCTCGTGTTCTTCCAAATAGATTCTTGTTGTTGCCTTGATGATGTTCTGCCATTTCTCTTGATGTTGCTTGACTAATATAATTTGAAATATGTGTCCATTCTTCAGGTGGGCTCCTACTTGCGATTGCTTGAAAAGGTATTCCCTTGTTCTCCAGGTGGGCTCCTGCTTACGAGTCTTGAAAATGTATTCCCTTGTTATTCAGGTGGGCTCCTGATTGCTATGCTTGAAGAAGTATTCCCTTGTTCTCCAGGTGGGCTCCTTATTGCTGGTCTTGAAAAGTATTCCCTTTTTTCTACAGGTGGGCTCCTGATTGCGACAAAACAGACAAAACAAAGAAACATTTCTGCCCCAGTTTGGTAGCTGGGTACAACATGTTATCAAATATTAAAACTGACAGTTAAAATTGAATTTTACTTCCCTTGTTCTCAAGGTGGGTGCCTGACTGCTGAAACTTTGAAATGTATTCCCTTGTTCTCCATGTGGGCTCCTGATTGTTGCATTTGAAATATATTCCCTTGTTCTCCAGGTGGACTCCTGATTGCGATCCTTGAAAATGTATGGGCTCCTGTTTGCAATGCTTGAAAATGTATTCCCTTGTTTTTCTAGTGGGCTCTTGCTTGCTGAATTTGAAAAGATATTCCCTTATTCTTCAGGTGGACTCCTGCTTGCTAACTTTGAAAAGTATTCCCTTATTCTTCAGGTGGGTTCCTGCTTGCTGAACTTTCAAAAGATACTCCCTTATTCTTCAGGTGGGCTCCTACTTGCAAATAATCATACAAAACGAAGAAAATTTTTTACCGCAGTTTGATAACTGGCGCGTTGTGTTACCGAATATTAAACTTGAAAGATAAGACTTGCATTATACTTCCCTTGTTCTTCAGGTGGGTGCCTGACTGCTGTGTTTGAAATGTATTCCCTTGTTCTCCAAATGGGCTCCTGCTTGCTGACATTTGAAAGATATTCCCTTGTTCTTCAGGTGGGTTCCTGCTTGCTGAATTTTTGAAACATATTCCCTTATTCTTCAGGTGGGCTCCTACTTGCTGAACTTTGAAAAGATACTCCCTTATTCTTCAGGTGGGCTCCTGCTTGCAAACAACCATACAAAACGAAGAAAATTTTCTGCCCCATGTTGATAACTGGGCGCGTTGTGTTACCGAATATTAAACTTGAAAGATAAGACTTTCATTATACTTCCCTTGTTCTTCAGGTGGGTGCCTGACTGCTGCGCTTGAAATGTATTCCCTTATTCTTCAGGTGGGCTCCTGCTTGCTCAACATTGTGGCATTACAAAATCGTTTTGGGGAAAGAATTCATTGAGCCAGACAGGTATCACGCCGGTTGTGTGCCACACTATTCGGGTTAGTTGGAAGATAATGGCATAGGTCAGCCTGGGTTCGTTCGAGGTCACAGAAGTATTTACGAGCACACTGTAACACAGGTTAAGTATAATAAACAGCGCAGAAGAATTTAAGAGTGTGAAAGTGAGCATCGGGAAATACAAGAAGCCCATCAAAAATTGATCGAGGAATGGAAAGATATGGCTATCAGCGGCAACAATAGATTAGGGTATTGGAGCGGGGTCTAGTAGAGCCGGAAGGAAAGTTCATCAAGAGGATTGAAGACTGTCAAAATGCTGAAGGAAATGAAGGCGGACATTTGTCCCGAGCCTATTTGCTGCTAGGATTATGCGAGTTGGTAGAGCTTTTCGAGGGAGACAAAAATGCCAAATCTGGGGATGGTCCTTCTGGGACCAAGTAGTTAGGAGTCTTTTATTTTTCTTTAATGGTGTAATAAGGCCAATGGCCATTAGTGACATCTTACTTTCTGTTATTTAGCGTCGTTTTGGATTCATCTTATTTTTTGAGGCATTTAGCATTATAAGTTCTCCAAAACTACTTGTCGCTAGGCCTATCTCGGGCACAACGAGGCACCAAAACTAGGACGTGATTTACATTTTTTTCGCACGTATTAAAATACTGCAATATTTTTTCCTCAAGAACCGCACTAACTGGTTACCTTTTGTTTTCCTTTTATTTTTTATTCCCTTCCCTAAAGGTTAGTTCGTGCATTCTGGCACCATCGGCATACTCCACAAGATCCAAGGGCCCTCCACCTCCTCCTCATCCGAATCCAAAACAAAGGTAGAATGGGAGATCCAAGCGCCAGAAAGGAGATCGAGATTCCTCAGGGTACCCCGGTTGCTAAGGAAACTGCTACACAACTGGAGCAAAAGCTGTTAAAATTCCGAGAAGAACGGGATCAGGTTAAAAATTTGGAAAACCTATCATTTTCCCTCACTGCTCATGATGTCAACACCCAGAATCCCGTACCTCCACAGAATACCCCACAATCACAGAATACCCCACAACTATAGCACCGCAACACATGCCATAGTCCCAACAATACTCCACTACTCATTCCCGAGCCACTGAATTACCACAAATGACCATCTCCACGACACTCTTATTTTTGTTGATACTGTACCCCACTATACCCACCCAATCTCAAATGCACCTGAGTCTGATGACAAAGACTCCCTTATCAGGAACTTAGCGGCAGAACTCAAGAAATTAACCAGCCAAGTCCAGGGCGTGGAAGGTAACAAGGGTATTGAAGGATTAAATTCTGAAGACTTATGCATTCAGCCAGATGTTGAACTTCCGGAGGGGTACAGACCTCCCAAGCTCGAAATGTTTGATGGAACAGGAGATCCTAGAGTCCACCTGAGGACATATTGCGATAAGCTAGTTGGAGTTGGAAGGAATGAGAAGATCCGGATGAAGCTCTTCATAAGAAGCCTGAAGGGAGTCCTGGTACATCAGCCAGGACCCCAAGAAATGGATGAGCTGGGTAAGCATGGCATCAAATTTCATGGATAGATTCCGAATCAATACGAAGAACAGACCGGCTGTATTCTACATACAGAATTTGAAGAAGAAGCCCACCAAAACATTCTGCGAGTATGCTACTCTTTGGAGGTCAGAAGCTGCCAAGGTCAGGCCGGCCCTAGAGGAAGAGCAAATGAATAGATTCTTCATCCGGGCTCAGGATCCTCAATATTACGAGAGGTTGATGCTGGTCGAGGGTCAAAATTTCTCCGATATCATCAAACTTGGAGAAAGAATCGAAGAGGGCCTTAAGAATGGTATGGTTACGAATCTCGAAGCACTACAGGCCACCAATATGGCTTTACAGACCGGTGGCACGTCCAAAAAGAGAGATGTGAGTGCCGTAATGGTCGCACAGGTAGCCAAATCACCACCAAAATACCACACTTACCCATCACCTCCATTTACATATCAGCCCATCCCGAATTACCAAGCACCCGCACCCTCCTATCCACCTCCCATTTACCAATCCTCTCCACCTCTCACATATCAACCCACTTCACCTAGATACTCTCAACCAGCACCTGTTTACCAAGCTTATAATGCTCAACCCTCTAACTACCAATCACCACCCACCCGTCAAAATTTCCCTAGACCTAGACCAAATTTTGACTGCAAACCTCCCAGACAATACACAACCATCACTGAACCAATTGACCAGCTATACAAGAGACTTAAAGCTACTAGTTACGTCACTCCTATCCCAGTCAAAACTCTAGAAAATCCCTCCCATTGGGTCAACCCCAGTAAGACCTGTGCGAATTATTCCGGCATGAAGGGGCACACCCTTGACGAGTGCCGCTCATTGAAGGACAAGATTCAAACCCTGATCAACAATAAGGTCATAGTAGCAAAGGATCCTGCTCCTAATGTTCGTAACAACCCTTTGCCTGACCACAAAGGAGGAGACATTCACATGATCGAGATCGAAGATGATTGGGACCCCAAAGGGTCGATAGGTTTGATTGCTAAGGGGGATGAACCAAAGAAACCGGCGGTTACACTTAACCCAATTATTTTGCAGAATCAGTCCTCTAGGGATGGTGAAGTAAATATGTCTATACCTCTTGAATTTGAATCGCCTCCTTCTGCAAAGGCGCCTGGGGCAATCAAGGTTGAATTTGGAGTTCCAAAGGCACCTACACCCTTTGAAGTTGCTGTGTTACCACCAAGGGTGGCTATTCCGGGGGCAATGTCAGACATAACACTATTCCAATCAAATGCCATACCATATGATTACACTACTGAAGCTAGGAGGAAAGGAAAGACCAAGATAGGAGAAACAACTGCTGCGCAAAGAATGACCAGAACAGAGAGGGTTTACACCCCAGAGCACTTAGCCGAGTCCAGTAATCAAGCCCCAGGACGGCCTATTGAAACTGGGCCTGATGATCTTCGAAGGAAAATACAGGCTATGGAGTACTCGGTCACTGAACCGTTGAACAAAACACCAGCACAGATCTCTATCCTCGCTCTTCTACAGAGTTCCGACGCTCACAACAATGCCCTGATGAAGATACTGCGCGAAGCTTATGTGCCCAGCAATATAACCGGGGGTGAAATGGCGAATATGGTAGGGCAAGTACTGGAGAGCCATAAAATAACCTTCCACGAAGATGAGCTGCCGCTGGAAGGATTGAGCCATAACAAGGCACTGCACATCATCGTGCAATGTGAAGATTATTTCATCACTAGAGTCCTGATCGATGGAGGATCGAGCCTCAACCTCTGTCCACTCGTAACTCTCAGAACTTTGGGAAAAAGCCTGCACGAGATCAAAGATGGGGATATCAATGTCAAGGCCTTCGATAGGTCCTAGAGATCCACTATTGGAGAAATCAGCCTATGCTTACAAATGGGGCCAACATGGTTCGACGTTGACTTCCAAGTAATAGACGTTCCTGCGTCCTACAATCTACTATTAGGACGTCCCTGGATCCATGCTGCTGGAGCCGTAGCATCGACCCTGCATCAGGCGGTAAAGTTTGAATGGAATCACCAAGAGGTGATCATTCATGGCCGATGTAGTAACCCCATATATAGTCGCCAGACCATCCTAAAAATCGGAGGCAGAAGAAGAATAGGTGGAGAAACATACCACCACATCGAAAGGGTCAACGCTATAGACAAGGATAAGTGGTGGGATAACAAGATCGAAAGTATCCTGAATTGGTATGGGTACGAGCCTAGAAAGGGACTCGACAAAAACCTCCAGGGGATCACTAAGCCCATCAAACTAAAGAAGCATGGTACTACATTTGGCTTAGGGTACGGTTACACTTGGGAAGAATTCCAAAACTGGTCGCCACCATGGCGCGACCCCTACTATCTATTGGAGTTTCCAATACCTAGACTGGAACAGACCTTCCAACCGGCAGATACTATATATGGGTCAGAAGAAGATGAAGCATTGTAAGCCATGAAGAATTTGTTTCTTGAGGATGATGATATGGACTGTTGTGTTCTTTTTTAGGAGGAAGGGGAGGAAAGCCCTTCCATACAAGTTGTGAACCGAGGAGACCACCTCATTAATTGGTCAATTAGGACCGTTAGGGCCCCGAAGGCTACGTGGTAGCAAGGCTAAGCAAATGCACCATGCATCTCATTTTTAGGTTACTTTACTAGTTGATTTTCCGAATTATCTTTAATATCGAAAAGAGCTCCGATGTTTCAAACAATTATGAATTTAATCAAAGAATTTTAGTTTATCATATATATCTCGCTCTTATTATTTTTCTATCATTTACCCTATTTTTACACAACATTACTATTACTTATCTTGATGATAAACCAACGATTGTGACTTGCAATGAAACAATGCAACAAAAGGACATAGACTCAGAGGAAGATGAAATACCTGAAGAGGTCGTAAGAGAAGTTGAGAATTTAGAGAATAGACCTAAGTCCAACCTAGAAGAAATAGAGGACATTAATTTGGGAGATACAGAAAATGTCAAAGAAACTCGCATCAGTGTTCAATTGTCGCCATCAGAAAAGGAAGAATATACAAAATTGTTAAAGGAATATGAAGACATATTCGCCTGGTTGTATGATGATATGACCGGTCTCAGCACGTCCATTGTAGCTCAAAAACTGCCAACAGATCCAACATGTCCGCCGTTAAAGCAGAAGCTCAGGAAATTCAAACCCGACATGAGTTTGAAAATCAAAGAAGAGGTTACCAAGCAAGTCAAAGCCATTTAAGAATTGCCACTGCCAAAGAACAAGAAGGACGTG
Source organism: Nicotiana glauca (assembly GCA_026770625.1). Taxonomy (NCBI): domain Eukaryota; kingdom Viridiplantae; phylum Streptophyta; class Magnoliopsida; order Solanales; family Solanaceae; genus Nicotiana; species Nicotiana glauca. Next base: position 24,133 of record MU737055.1, on the reverse strand, counting down.
ATGAGTTTCTTGGGAAGACTCAATTATATCAGCCATTTTATAGCTCGTCCACGGTCTTTTGTGAACCCATCTTTAAAATGCTGAAGAAAGATGCTGCTACCAAGTGGACTGATGATTGTCAAAAAGCCTTTTGACAGAATCAAGGAATAACTGTCAACGCTACCATTCTTGGTTCTGCCTGAGCCCGGAAGAGCCCTCATACTCACAGAAATGGACGGAGAACTCTGGCCAAAGCCAATCAACTCAGATGTAGTAAAACGATACTATGTATGATTTTTTTATGATGTAATTTGAACTACGTCTGACCTGATTCCCATTTAAGAGGGGGTACGTAGGCAGCCCTATGGGTTCGGTCACAATTTAATAAAAATTTCATTTCCCCCTATTATTAGAACAAGGGCAGAATTTTGAGGAGGGCCCTCAAAATTCTGAAGTTAATCTTCAGCCAATCATCGCCAGGGATGTCACCTCAGTAAACTGGGGCAGAATTTTGAGGAGGACCCTCAAAATTTTGGAGCAGGAGAGGTTGCAATGTCTCGAACCGCGCCACAGTCATTGGTTCAGCTAGAAGAAAACTATTTTTTACTTATGATATGTTTACTAAATCATGCATAATTATTGTCCGAACTGCTGCTATTTAGCAATGCTACCCCGATGATATGCAACGCTAGGATTCAAGGAAAAACGAACTAACCTTTCCCCCTCTTACGAAACTCACGATTTTCATTGGATGCAGGCACCCAAGTCGCAAAATTACTGAATATATTATGCAATCGCATTGAACCATCACACATATTCGCATTTGCTATCTGTACGCAATATCACAATCAGCTACCAGCAATCATCTAAGAATTTTTACTTACTATTCACTTGTATCTCATTGCATGAGGCTACCTTTCTAGCTACCAGCAATCATCTAAGAATTTTTACTTACTATTCACTTGTATCTCATTGCATGAGGCTACCTTTCTGCCTCCCAAGACTAAGCATTGTCTCCATCTGCATTATCAACATTGCATAAGGCTACCCTTCTGCCTTCCAAGACTAAGCGTTGTCTCTATTTGCATTATCTGCATTGTATAAGGCTACCTTTCTGCCTTCCGAGACTAAGCGTTGTCTCCATCTGCATTATATGCATTGCATAAGGCTACCTTTTTGCCTTCCGAGGTTAAGCTCTACGTACACTTGCATGGCTGAAATAACACCACTATATCTTTCTTGCACCGGCTGAAAAATTGCCAAACTTTATTTAAAGTCTACATCGGTTGAAATATTGCCATTTACGCTTTTGCATCGGCTGAAATACTGCTAAATCCTGCATTTCATGGGCTGAAATACCGCTATCATTGTTCGGAAGTATTACCTCTATAGCCCGAGAACATCATGCCATGGCCCGAGGACCCCACTATATATCTTGCATATCATTATTCAAAGGCATCATGGTTCGGAGGCACCATTATCATAGCTCGAAAACATCATTTCAGAGCCTTCAAATCCTTTAATTCTGCGCTTCATGGCCTAGGACATCATGGTCCGAGGACGTCATCCTAACCGTCCAAGGACAACATTCACGGTCCAACGGGAACTTGCATTATGTTTAAGTTTATGAACAATATACGCCTGTATTTCTCACTTACAGGTACAACGCCTAGCAACGACTGTCTCAGCAGGAGCGATCCCGCTCCAGGTCCCGCTGCCGATCGAGTTTCAGATACCTCTTGCCCCATAAACATCGTGCCCGTCTCTTTCGAATCGCCATCGGCGTATTCCGTCAATGGTTCCTGAACTACATACGGCCCGATTCCTGTAAAACTAGGGATATGTAGGCATCTCAGAAACTAGATCTAAGATCAAATGCTTTCCAAATCACCGCTTTCGGTCAAAATTGGCCATCATATCTTTACCCGACAACACTTTCATCCTTCCCGGGTAAAGAGCGGCAGTTGTTGATACCTAATTTTTTCCTAAGTATTTTTATACCCAAATATTTCCAAAATAGCATATTGGTGCATATATAAGCACACCCAAGAGTTTGGCATTTTTAATTATTTTTAAACCCAATATATTGCATATTTTTATACGACAAAATCCAATAATTATTTCCAAAATTATCATTTTGGTGAATAATTCATTTTATTTTCACATTTAAACAAAAATATAATTAAGGTAATTTTTGCATGTTTTTACAAATTTGTTTGGTATTTTTAAAGCTAAATTGCATATAATTGCAATTATAGTCTATCTTTTAATTTATAACATTTTTTGTATATAAAATTAATCCCAGCATTTTTGGACTAATATTTATATAATAACTATTTACCTAGTACTCTTAATTTGATTTTTAAAGTCGTATTACTATTTTATAAAAATTTTAGAAGGGGAAAATTGACTATTTATGATTTGGCCTTTATTGTATTTCAATTATAGACAATTTGGCACCCCATTTCAGCCCCAATTTAAAACCAATCACCCAGCCCAATTAACATTCCAACCCGACCCAGTACATGTTCAACCGACCTAACCCATAACCCTTTTAAATCCTGGCCATTGATCATTTAGATCAACGGCCACTGTTGCTTCTTACATTTTTTAATTCACACGACCGCCTAACCCTATCTCATTTTTCCAATCTGCCACCTTCAAACACTCTCGTCTCTCGAGCTCTCTCAAAACCCTAGCTGACACCTTCCATCGAAACCTTAATCCATGACTCCCCAGACTCATCGGAGGCCTACACTGGCCTCTCATGGCTTCTATGGGCTCATCTCTGAGGTCCTATGACCAGATATTGAAGGGGTCTCGACCAAGCTTTTGCTCGATGGCTGTTCTCCGGTCATCTTCAACCTCTATCCGGCCAGCCATGGCCATTCGAGTTTGATCTTCGACTATCCTACTCAGATCGATGATTTCCAAAGCCTTTCTCATCACCTGGGTTTCTTATGAAACCCTAGCTCTAAGGTTCCTTCGATTTATTCTTAGATCTGCTCCAGATCTATGTGTTTTTGAACTTTTTGAGCATGTTTCTCGAGGTTTCCCCAAATTGTTCTTTCAAAACTCTTTGTTCTTTTAATTATGATTTTATGTTAAGTTATTTCAGATCTCCCCCCTTTTGTTCTTGGTACGTTTCTGTACATTGCCGGTTTGTTTCCCTTATCTGAGTAAGCATGTTGAAAAGCCCTATTTTTTTGATTTTTTGTTTGAGTCTATTTATTAAGGTTTCATTCCATTCATATGCTTGTCATCTCTAGGTTTATTTGATGCTAAAAACCCTAATTTTGGGGATTTACTTGAGTTCCAGAGCCTATCTGTTTGGTTTACTGATTAATAGTTAAAACTTTTCACTTGAGCTTTGAAATTGTTTGTTGTTTCACCTATTTGTCGTCTCTAAACTCAACTGATTTGAAAAACCCTAGTCTCTTTGGGAGTCTATTCAAAGTCATGCGATGTTGTTTGTGCATTATTCAACTAGATTCCTTGTTTCAATATTTCTTTTCTCTATATGTTCTACGCTTATGATTCTCACTCGACTCTCTGCATGTTTTCGACTCCTTGTGTCTCTATTACACTCTGAAGCCTAACTAGCATGTTTTGAATGTTTGCTCTCTTCTACTGTTGTATAGCTTAGCCTCACATGTCTGCTATTTGTGCGTGTATTATATACTGAGTTCCTCCTGTGATTTATTTAACTCAAAATTGATTTAAAAAACTTTTCCTTTCTTGAGATCCTGATTTTACTAGCCTGTCAAAGTCTAATTGATTCTTTTTCTTTGATTGGCCTGACTGAATCTTTCCAAAAATAGCTTCAAGTCCTGTACTTAGACTTAATTGTATATTGTATGACTTTACTGTTTCTTTTGTGGCAACAACCATTCATCTTACATGACTGATTCTCCTTTCCTTATTTGGATCTTGTTAGTATCCGTTCGAATAAGAATCCCTTGATTAAAGGGGAGTCTTACACTAATATATTCTGATTTGTGTCCTTGCCCATATTTGTGTTAGATTTGTACTTGTTACCTTATTTCTCTGCACGTTTTCAAAGATATAAATACTCTCATCCCCTTTCGTTGAATACAAGAACACAAACGAGTAATCTGAGTTCAAAAACCACTCTCTTACACTTAAACTCTCTCTCTCTCTCTCTCTCTCTCTCTCTCTCTCTCTCTCTCTCTTTCTGCTACTTGTGCTACTGTAGACTTTTGTTTTCTCTACTTTCTTCTGCACTTTTGCTTATCTACTGGTATGTTCTAGTTAATTTTCAAGCTTCATCAACAACATGCTTCATTCATGTCTACTTCTGATCATGTTTTCTTTAGTTTTTCATGTGTTTCTAGCATGCTGTAACATGTCCCTTTCCCTTGTAATTCAATGTTTAATTTATGTGTACATCCTGTCAGTTGTTGGTTATTTGTTTGATACTTTATGGATCCCAAACCCTCATATCCCCTTTTATGCTTAAAATTATGGTTCAGAGACATGACAATGTCTGAAATCATTGTCCAAGGATATGAACTGGACCCTTCGGGGCCCTAAGCTTTATCAATTCCCCATCCCCATTCCCTTATTGTGTGTATGCTGAGTAACAACCTTGGCCTACCAGTACTTCTGATTATTGTTCAGGCCATGGCTTGACCTCCAATAGGTCTTTTCTCTCTAAATGCTTGATCAACAGGTTAGGTTAGGGGTGTGGCAGTCTATCTTGTGGCTGGGCATGACCACCACCCTGTATGGGTAGCCCCCTACCCCTTCCTATTATGCTTACACTCAATTCTTAGAACTTAAGTTTTGCCCCTCTTGTGTGAGCCTTGCCTTGGGACCCTTGATCTCCCTCTGAACTTGGACACATAAGGGTTGGCCCTTCCGCACTGCACAACTCAATTTCTGATTAATATCTTGGGTGTACTGCCTGGGATTCTTGAAATCCCTTGGATCTCTGAAAAACCTTAGATAAGAGAACGCTTGGAAATTTGGATCTCGGAAGCGGTTCAATCTTATATTATTAGGTATTAAGTCTGAATTAGGCTGCTCGGATGCAGCTGATGATTTCTGATATATTTTTTATTATTCCAGTTGTTTCTTTTGGGCTGTTATAATTTGTACAAACTCTGGGAAACTTAGTAAAAAGGGGGATGAGATTTATTTGATGCACCAAGGGTAGAATTCATGCCTATAGATTTAAACTCTTATTTCTGCATATCCACCTAGAAGATCATGCTCACAGGGTAAACTTTAATTTCTACATTTCTATAAAACTCACGTTTAGAAATCATGCCTATAGGATTCGTTCATAATTTTTGCAAACGCGCATAGATATCCTGCCTATAGGATAACTTCTAATTGTTTCCGCAAATTCATATAAAAAATACGGTCTATAAACTGCTGCATTCTGCATCTATAAACATCACTAGGCAAACCATTTGTAGGTTTGATAATAAAAGCTGCATATAGATATCATGTTCATATGACCTTTTGTTAACATCTAAAAGGTATCAAAATCAGCAGACATATAGAAAACATGCCTATAGGAAATTTCGAATCTGAGTAATATTAATTGATGAACTCGTAATGTTCTATTAAAATTGGAAACTCCTTTTAAGTCTGCATCCTCTTTCTAAAATAATTATATATTACAGCAAGTTCTAATCAATACTTAGATCAACCTGATCAGTTTCAAACAACTGCATTTGAGTATGCCTAATGTTGACTTTTTGCCTAAAAATATGCATTGAAGCAGTTCGCTCATCGCTTTATTTAAATAAGACCATAATCAGTACGTGTAAGACATGCTAAACTCTGTGATTTTTGATGATTTATAGAAGCATACTTGAGCCCTGATTGTTTGTCTGTTTCCCTTCTATTTGCAATTACTTGTTTTGGTTGGCGCCTTAGCAATTTATCCTTTGAAACTTCTGAAGCCCCAAACCCCTTTCCCTTTAGGATTAGTAGTCCATTTGCCTCCAGGACTGGTAAGAGTGGGATGGGTAATAACATGCAATAAGTAAACGATACTATTCCGCACTTTAAAACCTTAACAGGGTCGGAAGGGTAGACATAGAGATGATGATTACACGATAACACTATGCGTACAATTAGGTATCGGTGTTGTGAGAATGATCCATGTAATATATAAACCTAGGACCCCATACCTCTTTATTAGTTTAATTATTTTTTAGAATTTTAAAAGCGGTCCAATCTTCAAATTCTGTTTCTTGTACTTCTTTAGTTACTTGCATCAATTATTTGACCCCCTTCCCTTTGCTTGCGTATCTCTTCTTTAATCACAAAAACTGTTTTCCTTTCAAATTTTAGCACCTATAAATCCTTTTGTGTTTCTTATTTGTAACATCTTCTCGTATTTCCAATGCTTGCTTGTTTACTTGTTTGTTTGCATTTAAAGTCACGATTGTAGCATGGCCGGAAACCACACTAGTGGATCTTGAGGGGTGCCTAACACCTTCATTTCGAGTTAATTTCTAGCCCTTACCCAAACTCTGGTTTCATCTCAAATTCTTTTAAAGGTGTCCTAATGCACTATAATCATTATGTGGCGACTCTCCAAAAATCCAAAACCCAATTCCCAAACGGGAATAGTGTTATCTTCCCAAAATGTCGTAGACCCGATTTCGCTTTTAGAGAAAAAGGGGGCATCGATAGAGAGAAGAAAGGGCTAGACAGAAAAAAAAATTGGAATGGCGGAAGAAGAGATAGGTTGGCTGGGGGAAATGGGGGTGGGGGGGAGAGAGAAAAGGAGAAAAAATTGGGAAGGGGAAAGACCTCGATGGGGTGAAAGTCTTTATGTAAGAATACTTTTTTATTTATTTATCTTTCAGTGATCTCCGAATGTCAATGGTATTCTTTGATGGACGGAGGAATTTTCCAACGATGGCAGTATTGGAGTTGTTAGCGGTAAGGAGAAGAGATCGTGGAGTAGGGAAAAAATGAAGATAAAGTTAATAGTTTATTTTCATATGTTGCACTAGTAATGACGTGGCATCCTACGTGTAGGAGATTGTATTACACACATTAGAAACCTCCTGTCATAAGTATTTATTATACACGGTTTGAACAAGTGTAAGTATTCAATTGGCAAAATGCTAAATTTGGGGACCGGGATGACAAAGTGGCACAAGTATAAGTGCCATTTAGGCTATTCTGCCTATATTTATATTGTGATACTTTAAATAATTTTTCCCTTTAGCATTGTACTACAATCAAAATAATATCATATTTGATACTAATTTGATTTTGAATTCATTCAAAGTATAAACTGAAGTTTTCTTTATTTGTTACGGATCTATCTATTTTCGTAATAATTAATATTTTGTATTATGTGTCACTGCATCTAAATTTTTCTTCTCTTTAAATTTAATATTTTAAATAGTTTTCTCTTTAACTTTTACTCTCCTGTAAAAAAAGGTTGGCTTTAGAGAGAGTAAAGGATGTGTAATAAAACTGTTGCAATAAAAATAGTACACAAGTTAAAGAATGTGCAAGGTATTTTCTTTAATCATTTTTCTTTAAAGATTATGCAATATATTAATACACCAAATCAAACAGTGGATAAATGTAATGACCTGACCCGTTATTTTGAGCATTTGCGTTCCGTTCAACTATTATAAATCTTGAATAGTTTCATATGATGTATTATGACTTGTGTGAATCCTCAGTTTTGATTTTCGGGTGATCTGGAATTTGATTTGGAAGAATAAATTTTATGTTGGAAGCTTTAATTTGGAAGAGTTGATCAAGTTTGACTTTTGTGTATTTGACCCCGGAATGGAGTTTTAATGCTTCTATTAGGTCCAGATGGTTATTTTGGACTAGTGCGTATGCCCGGATTTTCATTTGGATATTTCTAGAAGGTTTTGGCACTAATTGACGAAAGATGGAAATTTGAATGTTTGGATTATTCATTAGTTTGATCAGGAGTTGACTTTGATGATATCGGGATCAGATTGAGGTTTCGAGAATTGGAATAGATTCGTTATGTCATTTGGATCTTGTGTGAAAATTTGGTTTGTTTCCTTTGGCATTATAATATGTTATTGAGTTGCTTTTGACTAGTTTTGAGCGGTTTAAAGGTCAGTATGCGCGGGATGCGATGGGGCTGCTCGCCGCAATATGTATTATTAATTTTTTTGATCGAGTTGCATGCCGCAACATGCCATATGTCTATAAGTGGATCGAGTTGCACACCACAACAGTCATTATGGCTATTTGTGGATCGGGTTGCAGGATGCAACAGGCCTTATGGATATATGTGGATCAAGTTGCACGCCGCAACAGGCCTTATGGATATATGTGGATTGAGATACACGCCGGAATAGGCCTTATGGCTATATGTTGATTGGGTTGCATGCCACGACATGCCTTATGGTTGTATGTGGATCGAGCTGCACGTCGCAACAGGTCTTATAGCTATATGTGGATCGGATTGCATACCACAAAAGTCCTTATGGCTATATGTGGATCGGGTTGCACGCCGCAACATGCCTTATGGTTGTATGTGGATCGAGCTGCACGCCGTAGCATGTATCATACAGTGTTGAGAGACTAACTTTTCTGAGTGATTGAGCATGATGAGTGGGAGTGCAAAACAGGGAAATTGAGTACTCTAAGAGTGTGAGTTGAGTTCATCATTATTATGCATTGCATTGACAAATATATACATTTGACATACATGCATAGAGATGCATTTCCTCATACTACACGGTATTGTGACATTCATGACATCACATCCACATTTTCATGTTGGCATAGAGATGTACTTTCCTCATGCTATCTGAGATTGAAATATTTATTTGTTGTTGAAATGTTTTTGGGAAAAATAAGAGTTTAGTTTTACTGTTATACTTAAAAAGCATGCCTATTTTTCTGTAACTGAGAACGAGTTGAGCATCATATCCTTGAGTTATTTCTTGTACTACTTTTACTATATTATTATGAGTTGCTATTGGCTATTGGTGTTGGACCATAACCGTTGTTCAAGCTCTTCACTGCTTTTAATTTAAGGTTAGGTTGGTTACTTATTGAGTACATGGGGTCGGTTGTACTCATACTGCACTTTTGTACCTTGTGTGCAGATTTTGGATGCTGATATTGCTGTGTATGGAAGGAGCTAGCATTGAAGATGTACTTGCATTACGGTCATAAATGCCTCTTGTTCTTGCTGGTTGACAACAATAGGTGTTTTAGTCGAACCTCACTGCAACATTTTGGCAGTAATAGGGTATCGACATTGTCAGTTATTGAGTGTTTTAATCTATGGCTTTGAGACAAGTACGGGAATCTGCTATTGACGATTTGACTGCATGGTGTCACAACCTAAAATCCACCACTCGTGATGGAACCTAACCCACCCCTCTAGGTAAGCCAACATATAACTAACTAATTCCAACGGTATTAAATAAACAATTATACATATGATTTATCTGAATCTTATACAATTCTCAATGACTGGTAGTACAAATCATGAGTTTCTAAAAATAGAGTTTACAAAGATGATATGAAAAAAATACATCTTCCATTTGAAAAATACATATATAGAGTTTTACAAAAATAAGGCTACAATGAACAAGACGCATATACAACAGGGACGCAAGTAAGCCTCCAAATATAGCTCCCGACATGCACAATAATATCAGCATCCAAAATCTTCATGCAATGTGCAGGAAGTGTAGTATAAGTACAACCGACCCCATGTACTCAATAAGTAACAAACCTAATCTTATGTTGAAAGAAGTGATGAGTTGGAACGTAGGTCGGGTCCAACACCAATAATCAACAGCTGTTCATAACAATGTAAAGCAAGTAAATAAGATAGTAGCTCAAATATAAAATGTTTATCCTTTTCATTGTTTTTTCCGAAAAGCAGTTCCGCTTTTCAAGTATATCAGTGAAAGCTCAAATCATTTACCAATATCGTCAAACATATGAGTAAGTTTGAAAACTGTAATTTTTCCCGAAAAAACTTTTCATAAGATAAATGTTTAATTTCCAGAAGGCATGAGGAAAGTACATCTCTATGCCTACATGTCATGATACTGGTAAAATCATGAACGTCACCAAAATCGGACAGCAAAGGAAATTCATCTCTTATCTCAAGTACGTATGTCAAATGAAGTGTCTCTCATCGATGAACTCATGTACTCACACTGTCATAGTACTCAAACTCACTGTATCGCATTATCTCTTACCGTTCTCAATACTCAATACAGTCAATCGCTCAACACTGTACCATGCTCGTTGTGGCGTGCAAACCCGATCCATAAACATATACATAGTCGACTGCAATTACTGGGGGTGTGCAGACTCTGGAGGGGCTCCTACAAACCAAGTGCTATAATCCGTACGGAAAACTCATGTGTGGCATAAACAGCTCACGTTCTATAATATCAGTATCTAGATCCACACAAACAACTCACGTGCTGCATGGACAACTCACGAGCCGTGGTATCAAGATCAGAATCCGCAAGGACAAATTACTGTTGATACACAATTTTTTCCCTGTGTATTTTATACCCAAAATACCTTCAAAATAGCATGTGTATGCATATATAAGCATACCCACGAGTTTTGGTATTTTTCCCAAAATTTTAAGAGTTTTAAAATTAATTTATTGTCTATTTTAACAATGTAAAATCCAATAATTATTCCCAAAATTATCATTTTGGTGAATAATTTATTTCCATTCTCATATTTACACCAAAATATATTTAAGGTGATTTTTGCATTTTTTACAAATTTATTTGATATTTTTAGCTAAATTTGCATAAAATTGCAATTATAGCCTATATTACAATTAATAGCATTTTTATAATTATAAAATTATTTCCAGTATTTTTAGATTAAGGTTTATATATTATTAACTAGTTCAGTGCTTTTAATTTATTTTAAAAATCATTTTAACAATTTTATAAAAATTAAAAGGGGAGAAATTGGCTATTTAACACATAGCCCATTATCATTTCAATTTTAGCCCAAAATTAAAACCCAATCCCACCCTAATTAAATGACCCAATTTCAAATTCTAACCCAAACCCACGACTCGTCTTTATACACACCTGGTTCCTCTTTTAATCTTGGCCGTTGATCATTTTGATCGACGACCATGATCCGTTCTTTCCTTTTTTTAAGTCCCATACCCCCTTAACCCTAATTCATTCCATCAGTTGTGCCGCCTTTGAACTTCCATCACCTCCAAAATCCTCTCTAGCCCTCCCCGAAACCCTAGTTGATTTCCACCTACTTCTGGCATGTTTCCACCAGAATACATGGCACTCATGACCATCGATGGCATGTGGTCACTCTCTCTCACCATTGAACTTAAGTTATTCGAAGTTTGAAGGCTGACTTTAATGGCCCTTTTAGATCTATCTCAGATATGCAAGATCTATGGCCTCTTTTGCCATTCTCCGGCGAGTTCGAGCAATATTAGTCTCTTCGATTCAGAATCCGACTTTCCTCAAGACCTTCTTATTCCAGGGTCTTCTCTGCCATTTTTAAGCCTTCTAAGGTTCTATACGTTGTCGACGCCCCCTTTTCTCTAAAATCGAAATCGGGTTTACGACATGGGGGAAGATAACTCTATTTTTTGGAATTGAAGAGTCGCCACCTAATGATTTAGTGCATTAGGACACTAAGGGTTTTGAGTTAGAAAACCAGAGTTCGGGTAAGGGCTAGAAATTATCTCGAGGGGAAGGTGTTAGGCACCCCTCAAGATCCACTAGTGTGGTTCCCGGCCATGCAACTTTGCATATGAACAAATAAACATACAAAAATAGCTTTCATGTGATGATTGCAAACATAGAGAAGAGTAAAAGTTAAATAAACATGCTGAATTTTGGGAATAGTCGATTTTATAATTATTTAAGGGATATATAAGTATGGAAAATAGGGTCAAATAATTGATACAAATAATCAGACACGGAATGGAATGGGGCAAAAATTTTGAAAGGGAATAGTACTAGAAATTGAATCACCAAAAGAGATTTTGAATAATTAAAGACGGGGTTTAAAAGAACTAAAAATTTGATAGTTTTTGGAAAGAATTCTGAAAAAAAAAAGAAGTAAACACGATAGAGGGAGGGGGTCCTAGGTTTATAACTAACATGGATCACCCCACGCAACACCCAATAGCCATTTATACACATGGTGTTATCGCGTGATCACCATATCCATGTCTACCCTTTCCCACCCCATTAAGGTATTAAGCGCGAATTGGTCTCGATTATTATTGCATGCTATTACCCATCCCATTCCTATCAGTCCCGGAGGTGTACGAGGCTACTAATCCTAAAGGGAAGGGAATTTGGATTTTCAGAGGTTTTGAAAGGTTAAAATACTAAGGCGTCAGGCAAAACAAATGAAAGCAGTTATGGGAATACAAACACTTAAGGCTCAGATAAACCTCCTTTAATCACAGAAAATCATGTAGCTTAGCACGTCTTACATATACTGATTAGGTCGAAATTTATACTTAGCATTAGGCAGACTGGTTCATTACATATTTTTAGGAAAGAAATTCACATTAGGCTCACCTGGCTGCAACTTATCGAAGGTCAACGTAATTACTTAACTACGTATTTATTTGCCTACATGATGACCTATAGGCATGGCATCTACAAGTTTGGGAAAACAATGCATACTGATTTCAGAAAATATTGTTAGCTATTTAAAAAAGAACGCGTTTCAGCAAGAGACCATGAATTTTATAACCGGTAATTCATTATTACTACAGGTCTTTAGACTTATAACAAGCAAGGTGATTCAGATTTGATTAATTCCTACAGGCATGCTTTCTATAGCGTTTGTCGACTTTAGAACACATTTGAAGATATAATAGAAGTGCAGAAACCCTATAGGCATGACATCTAAATGATGGATTTTGCTTGAACATGACATCTGATTGCTTTATTTGGTTATTAAGCCCTATAAACGTTTGCCTAGCGAGAAGTGGATATGCAGGAGTAAGAAAGGACCTATAGCCATATTTTCTACATGCAGAAATCCTATAGACATGGTATCTATATAAGAACATGCTGAAATTAAAATTCTATAAACAGATTATCTATATGAAATTATGCTAAAATTAAAGAAATCCTATAGGCAGATTTTCTACATGAAAACATGTTAAAATTAAAGAAATCCTATAGCCAGGTTTTTTACATGAGAACATGCTAAAATTAAAGAAATCCTATAGGCAGGTTTTCTACCCCTTTTGCATACATGTTACCCCTTCCCTTTTGACTAATCACCCCGGATATTATTACAGAGTTTTATTACAAACCAAAATCATTTGAAAAGAAATCAGAAATAATATTACAATCAGAACTCCTAAGCTGCGTCCAAGGAGCCTAATTCGAACTCCACGTCTAATAATATGGTATGAGCCAGCTGCCAGGATCATGTTCCAAAGCCTTTCTCTTACCAAGGGTGTGTCAAAGTTCCAAGGAGTTTTAGGAAATCCAGGCAATGCTCACACCTCAGGTATCATTGCAAAACATTGGATTAGGGTGCAGTGTGGAAGAGCCAGCCCTCCAAATTCCAAGTTCAAAGGGAACTCAAGGTCCCAAAGCAAGGCTCATTAGAGGGGGGCAGAACTTAGAGTCTAGGAAAAAGTGAAAGTGCAATAGAGGGGTTTAAGGGATGCCAAGGCAGGTTGGTGGTCATGCCTAACAACATATAATGCTGGCACACCCCTGACCAGCTCACTAGCCAAGCATTTGAGTGTCCAGGACCTATTGAAGGTCAAACCATGGCCTGGGCAGTAATTGGGACACTGTCAGGCCAAGATTTCAACTCAGCACATAAAGGGGGGAGTTAAGGGGTAAGGATTTTCATGAAAGCAGAAGCAAAGATAACAAAGAAATACTTAGCATCAACAGAAGAATGAGACTATAAAATAAACACATAGGGATGAGACAAAAATTTAAATAAAAAGGGGCATACCGGTTTTCAGAAAGCTAAGCTAGTAGGGAGAAGCAGTAGACTTAGGGAAGCTAAGTTGCAATCAAGAAGCACTAGGGTAAGTTTAGAAGAGAGTTGTGGTGATTGCAAATCGTGTCATAAAAGAAAAGAATTGCCAAGTATTTATAATGTAGGAAAGAAGCAGAAACATGCAAGAAATCAATCACACAAATTTCCCTTTTAATTAGGGATTCTAATTTCAAATGGCAAAAGTAAATAAGGAAAGAATTTGATCAAGAATTTTCCAAAGTAGTACAAAGAGGGTAAATGCATAGGAGTTATTCAAGGCAAAATCCAGTGGTACACGGTTATGAAAAATAAGGAAAGGGAATCAATCAGATAGTCAGTAAAATATAAAATTGCAGGCTTTGTTCGAATAAACCAAGTCTAGAAAAGAGAAGAAAGGGTTTTACTTAAGGAAACTCAAATAACAGTCAATCAAAATTACTAGAAGAATTCGAAATCAATCATAATTGGCAAGACCCTTTTTTGAAAGAAGAAATTCTCATATATAAAGCACACGAATATCAAACAAAAAGGAATTGTCATGCTGATTAGAAAAGACTATCATAGAAAAGTTCAGAGTTATAAATAAAGAGTTTCCAGTCCAATTATAAACTCAGAATGAGTCTGAGAGTTTAGGGTTTCAAAGCAGAACCCTAGTCCAAACATCAAATCAAACTCGCCAAAGAAAACCACCAAATCCTAGAGTTTTTCAATTTAAATCAGATGCAAGGAGAAGAAGACAAATAACAAGCCCAAAGGTTTCTTTTAAAGATTTAAATGGGTAAAATAGCAAGTTTGAAACAAACATAGTGAAAAACTGACATAAAGGCCATGTTCTAAAAGAATCTTGAAACTTAAACAAGTTAAGAAGATAAAGAGGCAGCACAAAATTAAAAACAGTAGATGAAACATGTTTAAAATTCAAACAAAGGTCAAGTAGAGGCGAATAAAGAACCAAGAGCTTAGTAGAAAATACAGCAAAGAACATAGGGGTAACGAAAACATAAGATAAACGTGTGAAAACATGAAATAGAAACCAGTAGAAGGAAGAATAGAGCACAATAGGGACATGCATAATCAAGCAAACATAAGAACATAGGAGATGAACATGCGAGGTAGATAAACAGGAACATAGCAAAGACAGATTCATACAAAGAAGAGAAGAAAGAGTTATAGAAACATCTCAAAAATTTTCGAAAACCCTAAATCAAAGCGGAACAGATCTTGAAAGAAAAGATTGTTAAAAACATTTAAAACTTCCAATAGAACACAGATATAGCATAGATCTAAGAAAATAAATAGAGAAAAACCTCAAACAGCTTAAGGTTTCAGAGAAACCCTAGAAAAATGAAAAAGGCTTGGAAAAGTTAGATCCTGGGTCGAAGAGGTCAGGAATCAAGCTTCTCGTGCTTGAATACGCCGGAGCATGGTCGGAGACGCCATAGAACCATAGATCTAAGAAAGTTTGGAGGAGAACCATTGAGGTAAGACCTCGAAGCTTCGAACAAACATGGTCTAATGGTGGAAAGGGGTGAGTACAGGCCACCCATTGCCTGAAAAGCCATGGATTCCGGTGGAATTATGGTGGAGAAGAGGTCGGAGACGGCTAGGGTTCCGAAGAACCTTCGAGAGAGTTTTGAGAGTGGAGAGCATTCAAGGGCGGCTGAGTTATGGAAAATGAGGGATTAGGGTAGGTTGTTTGGGTTTAATTATGGAAGGGTAAATTATGGCCGTTGATCTGTATGAACAACGGCCTAGACAGATCAACGACCATGATTTAAAAGGGTAAGTAGGAACCGGGTCGGGCCACTCGGATTGGGTTATGGGTTGGGAAGAATTAAAATGGTCCAGTTTGGTCGGGGTTAGGATAGGGTTAGTTAAGGGTTAAAATTGAAAAGTAAAAGAGGCTATAATTGAAATAAAATGAGGCTAAATGTTAAATAGCCAGTTTTCCCTTTTATTTTATAAAAAATAGTAAAAATGATTTTAAAAGCAAATTAAAAGTATTGAAACAATTAATAGTATATAAAAATTAATTAAAAAATATTGGAACTAATTTTACAATTATAAAATACTATTAATCGTAAAATAGGCTATAACTGCAATTATATGCAATTTAGCTTTAAGAATATCAAATAAATTTGTAAAAATAAACAAAAATAACATTAATTATAGTTTGGTGTAAATATAAGAATAAAATAAATTATTCTCTAAAAATGATAATTTTGGGAATAATTATGGGATTTGTATTGCTAAAATAAACAATAAATTAGTTTTGAAAATCCTTAAAAATTTCGGGAAAAATACCAAAGCACTTGGGTATGCGTATGTGTGTGTGTGTGTGTGTGTGTATATATATATATATATATATATATATATATATATATATATATATATATATATATATTATTTTGAAAGTATTTTGGGTATATAAAATACTTAGAGAAAAATTGGGTATCAACATACGTGCTTATTTCTTTAAGATCTGTGACATGCTTGGCCTTTACTTGACGTCTCAAGGGTTTTACCCAAATTTCCTTTTTCAAAACCATTCGAATTCGATTTTTAGGGTTTTTGGGAAAAAATTCTGAGCCTAGGTTTGCAGATTCATTATGAGCCTGCAATCAAACTTGAATCCTTCTGTTTGTGAATCTGGAATTTTCAGTGTTAAACTCTTTTCTAGGACTCTTTTATTTGATTTAGGTGCTTTATATATAAGAAAAACTACCCCTTAAAAAGATTTCACCAACCAAGAATTGATTTTGAAATCCCTTTAATCATGCTAGTGATTCATCACTGATTTTTTTCGATTGAACCCCTTTTTACCCTACTGGCTGTTTATTTTGATCCTTTTGTGATGTTTTCCTTAAATACTTAGTCTTATGTATCTCTTCTGTGATTCTGTATCAATGTTTGAATTATTCTTTCCTTAATTACATGAAGTTCTTTGTGATTACCGTTGGATCCGGGATCCTTTTGACTAATTTTCAAACCGATACCTTATTTTTATTTTTTAAAGAACATTACTATTCCATCTTTCTTTGATTACCAACTATGTACTTGACCCTATTTGTGCACTACATGGTTTCCTTGCCTTAATAAAGCCCTAGTAAACTGATTTTTCTCCTTATTCCATCTCAATTAGCCGTTTGACCTAGACCCCCTATGTCACGACCCCAATCCCGGTCGTGATGGAGCCCAACATAACAGCTAGGCAAGCCCGACCATTTACACTCTCAACCCGAGCATGAAGCTCAAAACCAGCCATTTGAATATCATTATCAACAATAAGGCTAATAATTTTTAATTTATAGGTAGATATAAGCCGAATATCAAGACAAGACTGAATACACTCCCAAAGACCTGGGGATCATGAGTCTAGAGCCTCTAACAATACAATGTAATAAGACTCCAATTATACATAGTTTCAAGAGCTGCAGAAAGATAATAAAAAGTGATAGGGGAGGAGTCGGGTCCTGCGGACGTCAGGCAGCTACCTCGACAACTCCGGATAAACTCTGAAATCAGCAAAAGCTCAGCTAAACTCCCGAGGTACCTAAATCTGCACACATGGTGCATGGAGTAAAGTGAGTACTTCCAACTCAGTGGTAATAGACATGTATAATGACTGATAGTAAGAAATCCCGAGGAATACAGAATGTGAAGCTAAAACCAGTACTCCTACACATTTAACAGTGTAATAACAACAAGTAGAGACAGATAAATCAGATAGATATCAATGCATGGATGCAATGCAAATGCACATGACCGCTGCGGCGTACAGCCCGATCCATTTGGGTACCCGCGCTCACTGTGGGGGTTCAGACTCCGGAGGTGCTCCTACAGCCCAAGCGCAATATCACCATAACATTCGCTGCGGCGTACAACCTGATCCACAATCAGTCCAATTATATGCATGCAAGCCACACGGGCACAATCAAACTTACCATTTTTAATTCCAATTATCATAAATTAATAATTTAGTGGTTAAAGCCTTAGAATTTACTAGCCATTTCGAGACAGTGTTTAATTCAGGACTTATATCATGAAAACATGCTAAACATCATGGAAATAGTGATAATAATCCCTACGGGATCCAAATAATCGGCATACAGCCCAAATATAACCATAACCATCCAAGTAGGAGGTTTGTCAACTAATTTCTAGCCAATAACACAGTACGAGCATCATTCGGCAGGACTAAAATATAGTCCCCAATCACAATCGACCCCGCACTCACTGTAGAGTACGTGTCTCGCCTCAATATAGCGTCACAGTGTGATATACCGGGGTTTCAAACCCTCAGGTCATCATCTACATCTATTACTCACCTCAAGCCGGCCAAAAACTAGTCCGCTATGCCTTTTCCTCTCGAATCCGCCCCCTCGCGCGTTGAATCTGATCAAAGCCACAACGAGTACATTACAATAGGCTAATGGAACATAACCCAATTGAAAGAACTCGAAAAACACCCAAAAACACGAATTTGGCAAAACCCGAGCCCCGGGCCCTCTCCTCGAAAAATTACAAAATTTACATCACCGGAATCCTCGTCTCGCCACGAGTCCGTACATAAGAAATACACAAGAATCGGAGTTCATTAGACCCCTCAAATCATCAATTCAAACCTTCTTAGCTTTCAAGCCCTAACCTCCATCTTTTTTACCCTTTTGACTTAGGACTCACTACCCGCTTGAAATTCCTTGAAATTCCGTGATTAATTCATGTTTTACACCATAATAACATAATCCGGGTCTATAAATTCATACCTGATGGAATCCCCTTCGAATCCTCTCCAAATCGCCCAATTTCCGCATCTGCGGTCCTTTAACCGCACCTGCGGTACCGCTTAAGCGACAAAATCGACCGCTTATGCGGTCACACTTAAAACCACTAGGACCGCTTCTGCGATCAAAAATTCGCTTACGCGCTTAGCAGTCCGCTTTTGCAAAAAATTCCTTGGGCCACTCCTGATCGCTTCTGCGATCTTCCCACCGCATCTGCGGAACCGCTTAAGCGGCTCCTTTTCCGCTGATGCGGAAATACCAGAAGGCTCAAAATTTGCTGCAACAAAATGCTTCTAGCTTCCGATTAATCATCCGAAATCACCCCGAGGCCCCCGGGACCTCAACCAAAAACACCAACACATCCAACAATCTTATTCAAACTTGATCCAATCCTCAAAACACGTCAAACAACGCTAAAACCATTAAAACACATCAGATTCAAGCCTAGTTTTCATCAAAACTTCCGAAATGCGCATTCCATCAAAAACCCGACCAAACAACGTCAAAATGACCTGAAAATTTGCAGACATATCCAAAATCACCTAACGAAGCTACCGCAACTCTCGAAATTCCATTTCGACCCTTGGATCAAATCTCACCTATAAACCGGAATTCGCCAAAATTCAAACTTCGCCAATTCAAGCCTAATTCTACACCGGACCTCCAAATTCAATTCCGATCGCACTCCTAAGTCACAAATCATCCCCCTAAGCTAACCGAACCACTGGAATTCACATCCGAGCCCTCAAACCACATAGTCAACTTTCGGTTGACTTTTCTAAACAAGCTTTCTTCTAAGAGGCTAAGTGCCTCATTTCCAACTAAAACCAACTCAATTCCACCCAATCAACTCAAATATCTATATTGAAACATAAGGTAACACAATATGGGGGAAATGGGGCGGTAACTCACGTGACGATGGGCCGGGTCGTCACATCCTCCCCACCTAAAACAAATGCTCGTCCTCGAGCGGGTCAAGAAACATACCTGGAGTCTCAAACAAGTGAGGATATCTGCTCCGCATCTCCTGCTCGGTCTCCCAAGTAGCCTCCTCCACGGGCCGACCTCTCCACTGCACCTTCACCTAAGTTATATCCTTTGACCTAAATCTCTGAACCTGACGACCCAAAATAGCCACTGGCTCCACATCATAGGTCAAATCATCATCCAAATGAACTGTACTGAAGTCCAACACATGAGATGGGTCCCCAACATACTTCCGGAGCATATATACATGAAATACCGAATGAACTCCCAATAGGCTGGGTAGCAAAGCAAGCATATAGGCCACCTCCCCAATCCTCCTAAGTATCTCAAAAGGGCCAATGAACCTCGAACTCAGCTTTCCTTTCTTTCCAAATCTCATGACGCCCTCATAGGTGAAACCTTCAACAAGAGCTTCTCGCCCACCGAAAAAGATACATCTCGGACCTTCCGGTCCACACAACTCTTCAGACGCGACTGAGCTGTACGAAGTCTCTCCTGAATCACCTTTACCTTATCTAAGGCATCCTGGACCAATTTTGTCCCCAACAACCTAGCCTCACCGGGCTCGAACCAACCAATCGGAGATCTACACCGTCTCCCATATAAGGCCTCATACGGTGCCATCTGAATGCTGGACTGATAGCTGTTGTTGTAAGCAAACTCTACAAGTGGCAAGAAATCATCCCAAGAACCTCTAAAGTCAATAACACAGGCACGCAACATGTCCTCCAATATCTGAATAGTACGCTCGGACTGCCCGTCCGTCTGAGGATGAAACGCTGTGCTCAACTCTACCTGTGAACCCAACTCTCGCTGAAAAATCCTCCAGAACTGAGAGGTAAACTGGGTACCCCTATCTGATATAATAGAAACTGGGACCCCATGCAACCGTACAATCTCTCGGATGAAAATCTCTACTAGCCGCTCCGAAGAATAGGTAGTACATACAGGGATGAAGTGCGCGAACTTGGTCAGCCGATCCACAATCACACAAATTGAATCAAACTTCCTCGCTATCCGAGGGAGACCACTCACGAAGTCCATAGTAATCCTCTCCCATTTCCATTCGGGAATATCTATGCGCTGAAGCATACCACCGGGACTCTGATGCTCATACTTGACCTGCTGACAGTTGAGGCACCGAGCTACATGACTCACAATATTCTTCTTCATTCTTCTCCACCGGTAATGCTGCCTCAAATCCTGATATATCTTCGTGGCACCTGGGTGAATAGAATACCGCGAGCTATGGGCCTCTTCCAATATCAACTCCCGAAGCCCACCCACATTGGGCACGCAAATCCGGCCCTGCATCCTCAACACACCATCACTATCAATAGTCAGATCCCTGGCATCATCATGCTGAACTCTGTCCTTAAGGACAAGCAAATGTGGATCATCATACTGACACTCTCTAATGCGATCATACGAGGAAGACTGAGATACCACACAAGCCAACAGCCCGCTAGGCTCTGAAATATCTAACCTCACCATCCAATTGGCTAAAATGAACATCGACTGTAAAAGGTCTCTCCCCAACTGGAATGTACGCCAAACTACCCATACTCACCACCTTTCGTCTCAAAGCATCGGCCACTACATTGGCCCTCCCCGGATGATACAATATGGTAATGTCATAATCGTTGAGCAACTCAAGACACCTCCGCTGTCTCAAATTTAGATCCTTCTGTTTGAACAAGTGCTAAAGACTGCGATGATCAGTATATACCTCACAGGATACGACATACAAGTAGTGCCTCCAAATCATCAAAGCATTAACTATGGCAGCCAACTCCAAATCATGAACGGGGTAGTTCTTCTCATGAGGCTTCAACCGACGAGAAGAATACGCAATGACTCTACCCTCCTGCATCAACACACATCCAATCCCAACTCTTGAAGCATCACAATACACAGTGTAAGAACCTGAAGCTGATGGCAAGACTAACATTGGAGTTGTGGTCAAAGCCGGCCTGAGCTTCTGAAAGCTCTCCTCGCACTCATCTGACCATATGAATGGTGCACCCTTCTGCATCAACTTGGTCAGGGACGAAGCAATAGATGAAAATCCCTAGACAAACCGGCGATAATACCCTACCAAATCGAGGAAACTCCGGATCTCCGTAGCTGAGGACGGTCTAGGCCAACTCTACACTGCCTCTATCTTCTTTGGGTCAACCTGAATACCATCACTAGACACCACGTGTCCCAGAAAAGCCACAGACCCAAGCCAGAACTCACACTTGGAGAACTTTGCACAAAGCTTCTCCACCCTCAATCTCTGCAATACTACTCTAAAATGCTGAGCATGCTCCTCCTGGCTACGCGAGTACACCAGGATGTCATTAATAAACACAATCACAAATGAATCCAGATATGGCCGGAACACACTGTTCATCAATTGCATGAACGCAGCTGGGGCATTAGTCAGCCTAAAAGACATAACCAGAAACTCATAATGCCCATATCTTGTCCTGAAAGCTATCTTCATAATATCACAATCCCTAATCTTCAACTGGTGATAACCTGAACGATGATCAATCTTCGAGAATACCCTCTGTGAGCACGTGATTTTTTTCCTAAGCAAATTATTCCAAAAGTTTCAAATAAAACGATTTTACAATTTTTATGAATTTTGTTGCATTTTTGTGTTAATTGGTTGCATAATAATTCATATTAAAAAATACAAAATATGCATTTGCATTAGGAATTTAATTTCACATTTTAGTATTAAGTAGGTATTAATTCATTTTAGAACATTTTCAAGAAAATCAAAAATAGTTCACTTTAGCATTTTACTGTTTTAATTGGAAATTGCTACAAAATAATTTTAAAAAGTAATTTTTGGCTATTAATTAGTTTAGTTTAAATTTTTATTTCTATTTTAAAAATTCAGAAAATACAATACAAAATAAAAATACAAAAGTACAAAATTGAAAACAAAGCAAAAGAAATAAAAGAAAAGACAAAAAGAGAAAACAAAAGGGCTGCCCAAATTGGGCCAGTTGCAACCTATTCCATATGGCCCAAATTAATTCCACCCGCCCAGGCCCAAACATTTCCAAACCCGGCCTGCCCATTTAATAAACCAAACTACACCGTTTGGTGTTCAGTGAATCTGAGCCGTTCATTTTATCTCATCCGACGGCCATGGATTAATACACAAATTAAATAAAATAACTCTACATTTCAGAAACCTTAAAATCATTTCATCTCCTTCATATCGTATCACTCCTCCTCTTCGCCACCGAACTCGCTGGAATCCTCACCAGCGAGAAACGCAACTTACGCCAACGACCACAAAAATCACACCACAGATCCACCATGAACCCCCCTTTCCATCCATACCATCAGTTTTCCTCGAATCTTGCCCTATCTCATCGAATCTTCATCAGAAGATTTTCCGGCCAAGTCACCGGTTAACTTAATAACCCCCAAGATAATATCATAAAACCGCCTCGACCTACTTAACCCAACCCCCATAATATTATACCTCGAATATAGCCGGAGTGTCTCACATATTGAAATGAAAATTTTCCGGCCAAGGTCCAACTAACCCCAATTGAGCCTAGATTAACACTGTGAGATCCGTTGGTCTTTCCCTATTGAACCCTTGTGAGCGTTTGGCTCAAGTGTGACCAGAGCAAGTCGATTAGATATTTCAATATTTCCTGGTGGAACCTTAGATAAGTTTTCTTCATCTTTTTCTTTCTCTTCTTTTATTTTATTTTTTTCTAATCTTTGTCTGTTTATGCATGCGTTTGTTGTCAATTGTTTTCTTGCGTTTTCTTGGGTTTTTCTTGTGATCGATTTCCTGTTCTTTTCTTTGCTCAGATTAGTCCTATACTTTCTGCAAATTCATATAAAAAATCTGTTATAAATCTGTTTAGGCTAGTTAATTTGTTTAATTCCTATTTTTCTATTTCTTTGTTCTAGTTCTGGTTTGATCTTGATTTGTAAACATTTCAAGTAATAAAATGATTCCCTTTAGTCATTAGATTAATTAGGAATTATTGTTTGGTTGTGTTTGAACTTTTGTTGGTATTTTGTATACTATTAGGCCTGAATTTCTTAGGGTTTTAAAATTAGATCAATGACTACTCGATTAGGCTAATTGCAGTGTTTAAGTGTTGGTAACAAGAAAATTAGGTTTTCTTCTATTTTTGCTGTGTGATTAAAAGATAGATTAATTGTTCATCTCTGTTAATTTCTGATATTAGTTTTGATTATGATAATTAGGAGTATGAATTGGTTATAGTTGTTTAGATTAGGAAATATTAATTAGTCTTAAATAAAAAAAAAGAAAGAAGAAAAGAATTGATGGCAGTAATTCTAAGAGGAAGGTAGGGGCACTTTTGGAATATCAAAATAGGCTAGTAGTAATT
>MDKF010083393.1:0-45897 GCA_026770625.1 Nicotiana glauca | reverse complement strand
ATTTCTTTAGTTAGCTTAGATGTCACGTAGAAATTGCATGAAGTAGGTAAATAGAAAACAAGCTACATAGGTTGTTGATATAAATTGGTTAAAGCCTACTTAATTGAAAATTTTTTTAGATCCTCATTTGTTATAGAATCAGAAGTGTAATACAAAAATGTTGAAATGTTTCTGTTAGTTTAAAGTTCTGTATCAACAGTTGATAATCTGAAACGTATGAGTTTAATTAGATTTAAATATCGTTAATGGTTCTGAATTGTTTAAACTAGTTTATGTATTTTCAACTCACGATAAAACTCATTAGCATAATGTGAAATAGGAACTCAAATAGGAATGCAATTCAGGACTTAATTCAGATATGTTAATTGTAGATCGGGTTTAATGTTTCTGGTTAAGTATAATAAGGTAATCCTACACTTGAATAAGTAGATATCTTGACTGATAAAAACAAATAAATCAGACTTGGTAACTAAACAATAGTATCTAGATAAAATTAGTGTAAATGTTTTAGTTTCTGATGCTGAATTTACAATATTTGCTTACATATATAATTAGTTCAATAAAAAATATTTGAACCTATCTTGGATTTGGTTAACGATTTGAGCCTGATCAGGCAGTAGGCCCAGATTCAATTGTGATGGCTTATAGGCCCATAATAAAAAACGAACTCGTAAATGCAAACCGAGTTTTAATCAACCCCATGCACCACTGTGCATTTCCCTTTGTTGGTTCGATTTCCAGGCCCAAAACACATAGTGGCCTGTATGTGAAGGAAATACCAATAAAAAATGTAATTAGACAACATTAGTAGTTATTTTAGACCAAAGCAAAAACAATGATAGAAAATATAGTACACTATAGGATCGACATTTAAAAATACAATGAGATGAGCCTCGTTATAAGGCAAGAATGCACGGGGCCCTCAAATAATTGTTATAAAATCTTTAGACTCGGAAGGACCGTTTAGCTAATTTCACGATCTATCGCAAAGTAATAAGATATAGATACATTAAGCACACTTTTAATATACATTCTCAAGTACGGGTGTACATTTATGTGACCCAAATCCTACTCTCAACGAAGTCGAAATGTATCTAAATCCACAGGCGTACTGGTGCGGTGTGGTTAAGGAATGCATTTTTACGACGTTGTAATTCTTTAAAATTGAAAAGCGGAAAAATAATGCACATAATTGAAATATATAATTGGAATCAGATAAAAGCTAATACAACAGTTGAGCGACCGTGCTAGAACCACGGAATTCGGGAGTGCCTAACACCTTCTCCCGGATTAACAGAATTCCTTATCCGGATTTCTAGTTTGCAGACTATAACAGAGTCAAACTTTCCTCGGTTCGGGATTAAACCGGTGACTTGGGACACCATTATATTCTCAAGTGGCTACTCTAAAAATTTTAAATAACTAATCCCGTTCCGACTGTCCTTAAATTGGAAAAAACTCCTCTACGCCCTTGCGGGTATAGTAGTAGAAAAAGGAGGTATGACAACTTTAAATATCGAAACTCCTTTCCTGCTCATCTGAGCTTGACATCCTTGTCCACACCAAACTATAGCTTTGATTCTCATTTCAAATTCCATACTACTCGCTGCACCTAACCTGCTAATGTACAGTAGGACACGATTCTTCATCATAATTCCAGAATTGCTAATAGATTAATGCTTCATCACATCAAAGCTTTTCACTGAACTCACTTTAGGAGAACCATAGAAACACACAGGTGAATACTCATAACCGTAGAATATGCAAACATCTAAGTAGTGGTCTAAGGCACCATAGCCCTTCCGGAATTTGCTTCCACATAACAAGCCATAACAGTAGAATGCTTTAGAATAATATCAATTACGATGGCTGACGAGCCTCATACGCACCGCCATAGATCACTTGCATAACTTAATCATGCTGAAAGAGCTGATCTCTACCACCAATATGCCAACCAAATTATGGCTAGCCAATCTACCCTCTCCCAATTTCCTTGATTGCCTTAGAGATAATACTAACTCCATCCGTCACATATCATACTCCATCTGCACTCATCTCGAGTGACCTTGAATCACAAGACCATGTTGTCTCAAATCTCACGAATTGTTTTCACACCTCCTAATTGCTACATCGCGAGCCAAAACATCACAGAACATTCTGAGCCTCCATTCATAAGCTGTTGCAAAAGCTTGATTCTCAACTGCACCTATAGGCTCGAAATCATTAGGCACCACACTTTACCCCTTTTTAATCCCATTAGGACCATTGCTGAGAGCCACCCGCTCTGACCTGGCCCCAAATATAATCAATTCCACGAGTCTTCCAACACAGGAATACCCCCTTGGCGAAAATCCCGCCGAATCACTTCCCTTGGAACCCGCATCTATACAAGCAAAATCCTGAATCTTTCCCCATGTCTGAACATGGGCCCATAAGGCCAACGATACCCCACCTTTAATAATTCCTTTGCTCAGAATACCACTTATGGTCTTTCCCCGTAGCTGAAATAGCCCATCAATATGCTAATTACCAGAAATCTCACAAGTAGTTAACCATGCAACCCAATCATAAGCGGTGGGACTCTCCCACTTAGCTTGAAGACATTATTTCACAACTCTGGAATTCACCAAGATTCCCCAGCTTTCATCGATATAACCTTGCGCGATCAACCGCATAAATTCTCGGATTCGTTCCACAAAGCCCCATTCTTTTATACTCGGATTCACCCACTGCATTCGCACGACCAAACTCTTTGCTACATAACTAATAAAACTCTTCGCATAAGCCTCGCCAACCACGCGGCTGCTAACCTACTCACTCATGTAATCCACCTATAGAAGGCTCCCCTCATCATCTTCCAACACTACTGCACAGGGGACAATCACTACAATATCAATAAACCTTCCTGAGTCTAAGCTCACTCTCCAGCTGCACAGGTCCATTTACCCCTTGTGGACATCATTTAAGTGTGCGACAACATCCTTTCAATTCAAAGTCATGCTACATCCTTCTTCATTTAAGCGGCTCCTTTCCGTTATATTAAATCTCCGGCCGCACAAGAATCCCTACTTCAAATTAGATCCGTAGACCCCAATAACCAAGAACCAATATTCTCAAATCGTTCCAGACTCTCCTTAAGGCACATAGTCATCTTATTACCAAGCCCCTACGCAGCTCCGCTGCTCTCCCACTTTGGGCAAACTCACTTCTTTAATCAACTGCTCGGCCTCCGCTCCCTAAGCCTGGCCTTTTAGAAGTTTAAAACTCCGCCTGACCCTTCCCACGTGTCCTTCTCATCTTTTGCTGCTCAGTCGTTGCCTTAATAAAATTTATCTTCATAGAACTTGAATCCACAATTTGCCACTAACTCCAAACTTTTCCGAAGGTCATCTTTCTCAAACCTTCAACATTTGAAATACTGATTCAATCCTAAACCACAGCACCCTGCGATATCTGATTGTTGCATCTCCGTACTATTTCATGATATCTTGCCCCATAGGCGAATTGTAGAAGATCATAACACCGAAAAACTTAATACGTTCAATTAGGACAACTGATGATGGACTATAATTACGTATTTTAGTCGCTTATTACACTCAAATTTACTGCACTTTAGTTGAGTTTGCGCTTTAATTGCTAGTATTTTGCACTAATGGTGTGTTTTATGCCTTGTAGGAGTGATTCCGAGCTACATAGATGTTATGGAATGAATTCAAGTGATTTGGAGCTTTGAAGTATGAGTAAAAGCCCAAGAAATTAAGCCGAGATTGTATTCGGGGATCAACGGATGATAAAACAACAAAAGGGAGTATCTAACTAGTTTGGAGGAAAATTCACGTGGAGGAACACACACCACGCTTGGAGAAGGCTTCTAGCTAGTTTTTCTTCTCTTCTCTTCCTTTAATTTCATAGTTCATTAGTTCTAGAGTTTTGGGTGCTACATGAACGTTGTGGTTTGAAGCTTGAATTGTTCTTTTTATTTTATCATATTGGTTTATTTATTCAATCTTGCGCTTAATTATTTGATTGTTTGATAACCAATTGAATACTATCTACGAATCTAGGATTGATCTCGGGAGAGGGAATTCTAGATTGCATATAAGATTGAGTGGAGCAAGATCTTAACTCTTAGGGGGAAGCAGATTTGCTGTTAGGATAGGAATATACCTAATCACCTTGCTTGGTTATTATATGGGAATTATAAATGCGTTCTTGTTAATCCTAATTCCATAGGAATATAGGCGTTAGGTTAGCTTGAATAGGCGAGTTGTACTTCGGGAGAAGGCTACGAGCAGTATTAACCCCGTCAATCAATAAACCGGATAAATTAATTAGACGATTTAAGTGGAAACTCAACGGGATTGTTAGCTAACCCATAGCTCTAGAATATTCACACATATTGAATTCGTCTCTATAATTCGCCAACTTGTTTTCTTTAATCTATTAATTAGTGAATCTAGATTAATTTTAGTTAAATATTCATACTTTAGGATTTGCTTGAATAGATTAATTGTTTGGTTTAATTTAGTTGATAGTTAATCATAAGTCCCTGTGGGTACGATATCTGGATTTACAATCCTATATTACTTGTCGACCACGTATACTTGCGTGTGCGTTTGGGAGCAACAAGTTTTTGGCGCCGTTGCCGGGAACTCAGAAATTAACTATTTTGCTAGATTAATTTTTTACTTTTATTATCTATTTAAGTTTTTAATTTTAGTCTAGTGTAGATAGTATTATATTTTTATTTTTTTACATGGCATCATTGAACGAAAAGTGGTGGGATAGTAAGTATTCTTGTTTTTGTGATCCCTGTCCATATTGTAAAGGACCTCACTTGTGGCAATATTTTCCTTGTCCATATTGTAAAGGACCTCACTTGTGGCAATATTTTAAAAATATTCCCAACACCGAGTTGTGTGCACCATCTCCATCTTGTACTATTTGTGATGGAAATTGGAATAATTACCCTAAACTACTTCAATCCCTTCTTATGTTGATTCTAATAATTCTTGTGAGTTTGGCAGAAGTAACGAATGGGATAATGTAGAACACGATGTTCACATTCTTGATATGCATGGGAAATTATTAGAGGAACATGGAGGTTTCCATGAGAAAATTATGAATGAGATGCAACAATTTATAGAAGGAAGAACTGAACTGGGACAAGAGATCGATCAATTTGGAAGTTCTATTCACGACTTAGAGGCTCAATTGAGTGCAAAAGTTGATGAGTGTAACTCCCAATAATTTAGTGATGAGTTGTGTGAAGCTGAAAAAGATCTTCTAGGCCAAATTGAGGAGCTAAAACGAGAATACCAATCATTAGACCATGCTTTTGTTGATGTTGCCGAGGTTGAAGAGTGCAAAATTGGGGATGTCAAAAATAATGCAATTTTGGAGTTAGAGCGTATTGGACATCATTCTAAACACTTTTCAACATTGTGTTTGGTTGGTGACATGGAAATTGATCCATTCGAGCATATAAAGGATTCAATAGATGAGGAACAAAGTGTTTATATTCTGAAATTTGCCACACCAAGGAGACAAAACGACATTTCTCACTTAAAGGCCAAGAAGTGCAAGATGTGATACCTATTACTTGGTTTCTTTATTTTTACACCACCGCCCCAAGAACGTGATACAAAGGATGATGCAAAATTGGGGCACAATTTATATCCTCAAAGTGGAAGGAAAAGTAATGGAGGTGTTGACGTCGTGCCGCGACATTAAATCAAGCGCTTGTTGGGAGGCAATCCAATTCAATTTATTATGTTTTTTTTGTAGTATTATTTTTTATTTTGTAGGAGTAAGAGCATGGAGTCAAAGCCAATAGGCGACTGCAAAAGCGAGCATGTGTTTGAAACTGAGTGTGAGGTACCCGCACAAGGGATCATACGTGGGAGACGTCTGAGTATCCCGTGAGCTGCTAATTCTTCGGCCTTTGGCCTACCAGGGAGTCTCTTTTACCCTCTTATTATTTATAGTGTGCATTGAGGACATTGTACAATTTTAAGTGTGGGGTGAGGAGATTGTCTAAGTGACTTTCTATGCTATTTTAGTGTGTTAGTTTAATTGAATATTTTTTTTAGAAAAACGAAAAAATAGAATTTCTCGACGATGGATCTCCTAGACAGTTTTCTTAAGGGATTTAAGTCTAAAGAGAAAGGACAAAAAGATTTTCTTTATAGATAGTGTAGCAATTCCCCCTTGGTTTTTTTTGTGTCGCGGTTCTTTTTCAAGGGTTTTGTTTGAACCGGGTGTAGGTAGTTTTTTTTAGGAGAGAAACCATGGTGCTATGTTTTGAATTAAAGCAATATCTTGACTTTGTCATGCCTTGAGAATAGTGAGTACTTGGGTTGTAATACTTAGGCTCAGTTTTTGACTCTTGTATAAGTACCTTAAATTGTATTATCTTAACTCTGCTTAACTGCTTTGACTAGAGTGTCTATGAATCCAATCCCGAGTGAGTTATGTGCCATGTGTGTGTAAGTTTTTGGGTTATTCTGTGCATTGCATTTGATGTCTAGAACTTGCCCCGTGTGTTTGCAAAGCGAAATAGTAGTTTTGTTCAGTCTTGGAAGTGATATAGGCGTTTCTTTGTTGACCCATATAAATATTTTATCCACCTAATTGTTATATATCATAGTTAACCCCTTTGAGCCTGTAATCCTATTTCTTTGGCAACCACATTACAAGCCTTACCCATTTGTTTGAATTAACCATCTATTTGAACCTTTTCACCTCTTATAAGTACTTGAATTGTTATGAACTTCATAAAAGTTAAAGTGTGGGGTGGTTGGTTTGGCTTTTGGGTGGAACTAATTGAATAAGGAGAAAGGTGCACTGTTTAGAAAAGTAAGAGCCACTTGAATTGAAAAAGAAAAAAATATATAGTTGGATTATTGTGAAAAAAGGTAACTGGTGGCTCTTGATGTAAGTGTGCTTAAGGAAGAATGGGGTTATTTACATTGATGTGAAGGTGGAGTTTTGGTTTGACATAAGTATGTGGTTTAAATGTTAAAATGTATGTATTAAAGTGCTTAGGGAGGTGTAGTCACTCTTATATCTAAATGTATCTTACCCGTCCCGTAGCCTAAATTATAACCAAATAAAGTCCTAATTGATCCTAGATTGAATGAGCTCGATTAGTGGAGTAGTACACTATGGGCAAGCTTATGGTGCATCTTTTGTGGCATATGAATGTTATTTCTGAGAGTGAGTGAATTATTTCAATCTTGATTTCCTAAGTGCTCTTAAATTTTATTGTGTGGAACTACTCTCTTTTGTTGTGTGAGGGTACTTGATTCATGAAGGAAAGGTAATGTCAGTGACCTCTATGTTAGAGAAAGTAGGTGAGTTGCGAATAATGCGTGGTACTTGTGAGTCAAATCTTAAGGTGAAGATGTTACACTTTTGTGCTTAGTCTGTTTTAAATATTCTTGGTGTGATAAGATAGGAGAATTGTATAAAAAGGACGTGTCTATAAAAAGTGTAGTTTGATTGCTCGAGGACGTGCAATGATTTAAGTGTGGGGTGTTAATGATGGGATATGATTACGTATTTTAGTCGCTTATTACACTCAAATTTACTGCACTTTAGTTGAGTTTGCGCTTTAATCGTTAGTATTTTGCACTAATGATGTGTTTTATGCCTTGTAGGAGTGATTTCGAGCTATATAGATGTTATGGAATAAATTCAAGTGATTTGGAGCTTTGAAGTCTGAGTAAAAACCCAAGGAATTAAGCCGGGATCGTATTCGGAGATCAACGGATGTTAAAATAACTAAACGAAGACTCGAGGAGGCATATTGTGCACTGTCTAGTAAAATAGACATAACTTTTCTCTCAAAACTCCATTTGGGCTCCATTATATACGGTTAGAAATATAACTCAAAGGTCTACAACTTTCATGTTTTATGTGTTTCCAAATTCGGAACGGAACAGGGTGAAAAATGAGAAGACACACGAACAATGCGCGAAGTCGCGCGCTAAAAAGACTGAGGCAAAATCATGCGCGAAGACTGCGCGCGTCTCACCCGGGAAAAGTGTCCTTTTTAACATTGGAGAAGGTATAATTGTTTGGGTCCAACCCTACTTGGTATATATACACGGGAGGATGCCACTTTGAGGAGATCGAACATATTTTGGAGGATATCTAACATATTTTGGAGGGGAATTCACGTGGAGGAACACACACCACGCTTGGAGGAGGCTTCTAACTAGTTTTTCTTCTCTTCTCTTCCTTTAATTTCATAGTTCATTAGTTCTAGAGTTTTGGGTGCTACATGAACATTGTGGTTTGAAGCTTGAATTGTTCTTATTATTTTATCATATTGGTTTATTTATTCAATCTTGCGCTTAATTATTTAATTGCTTGATCACCAATTAAATACTATCTACGAATCTAGGATTGAACTCGGGAGAGGGAATTCTAGATTGCATATAAGATTGAGTGGAGCAAGATCTTAACTCTTAGGGGGAGCAGATTTGCGATTAGGATAGGAATATACCTAATCACCTTGCTTGGTTATTATACGGGAATTATAAATGCGTTCTTGTTAATCCTAATTCCATAGGAATATAGGCATTAGGTTAGCTTGAATAGGCGAGTTATACTTTGGGAGAAGGCTACAAGCAATATTAACCCCGTCAATCAATAAACCAGATAAATTAATTAGACGATTTAAGTGAAAAACTCAACGGGATTGTTAGCTAACCCATAGCTCTAGAATATTCACACATATTGAATTCGTCTCTATAATTCGCCAACTTGTTTTCTTTAATCTATTAATTAGTGACTCTAAATTAATTTTAGTTAAATATTCATACTTTAGGATTTGCTTGAATAGATTAATTATTTGGTTTAATTTAGTTGATAGTTAATCATAAGTCCCTGTGGGTACGCTGTCTGGACTTACAATCCTATATTACTTGTCGACCACGTATACTTGCGTGTGCGTTTGGGAGCAACAACAACCGTACCCCATCATAAGAGAATAATTCCACCACGCTTGCAATTACCAAGTCTCATTTATTCCACCAGTCCACATCTGACCATCCTTAGTTCGATTGCCTTTCCCCTTGCAGGGAATAAAACATTGAATCTCTTGATTATGCACTGTGTAAACCTCCCTTGAAGTCATTCACTGCCCCGACACGTGGGCAAAACATCCTACCATTATAACAATACCGCGGAACAATTGTTCATAAGCATCGTGGCAACTTATGCGTAGCCCCAGAGCCCTTAGAAGTACTGCTACTGGGCTGAAACCATCAAAGGTCCTTCTACAACGCGACGATAATAATCCGATCAGCTATACCGGGAGAAACATCCCGTATCACATCTGTAGTACCATTACGGTTCTTCAATTCTGGATTTACAATGAGCGCTTTGCGTCACATAAGATTGAGTAGGAAAGAAACAAAGGCATAAGCCTCACATGAAATCAAATCGCACGATAAGGAATCAAGAAGGGAAGTATTCCTAACAGTCCTGCAGCCTCCCGAGGATAAGTACAGATGTCTCCGTACCGATCCGCGAGACTCTACTAAACTTGCTCATGACTCGTGAGACCCTAGGAACCTAGTGCTCTGATACCATGTTGTCACGATCCAAAATCCACTAAGGGTCGTGGTGGCGCCGGACACCGCTGTCAGGCAAGCCAACCAAGAATGCATAATTAAGTTCCAGTTTTAGTATTTGCGGAAGATCATTTTTCTTATACGTTAAGTATTAGATAATAATTTTTTTACAAAATGAACATGAAGTCGATAAAAGACTTAATACTGAATAATCCAAAATCCTCCCAGAACCGGTGTCACAAGTGCATGAACATCTGCAGATAAGGAAATAAAATAGAACATCCGTCTGAAATATAGTGGACAAGAAATAAATACAATATACTGAAAGAGACTATACTAGCTGCGGGTTACCTCGAATAATGCAACTCACCTAGTCCCAGAATCATCCGCGCTGCTGCGCCCAGTAGGCTGCTAGAGGTACATATACCTATGCAACAAAATGCACAGAAGTGTAGTATGAGTATGTAAACAACGTGTACTGAATGAGTATCCCACCTAATCTCGAAGAAGTAGAGACGAGATGGTCAACTTCGACACTTACTAGGGGTCAATTAACAATATTCTAAAAATATGAGGAAAATCATGGATTTATATAGCAGTTCTAATTCACGAAGCCGGAAAATAGGTAAACACCTTCAACAAATAATCAAGGATTTTCAAGGTTTACTCTTTATTATCCTATCAATTTATATCAAGCCACGAAGGGCAAATTTCACGTTTAAAATTCTCAAGCAACAAATAGCATGCGGAAATCACACCGAGGTGACGACCCGATCCAACAGAAATGTAAACTGTGTACTGCCGAGGGTCGAACGGCCCGAACCATAGATGCATCTATTACCCTGCTCGCGAATCTATCCATGCGAAGCAGTCAACATAAATAAACAATACCCTACTCGCAAATCATCCATACGATGCAGGTACACATAAAATAAACAATCACCCTGCTCACGAATCATCCATGCGACACAGGTACACATAAAACACATGCTCAAATAGCCAATTAAGAATTTATTGAGGAATAATTATCCAAATAAAACCAATTCTCCTTTAACAATTTTTAACAAATGAAGTTTAATCCTTTTAGGAATTCACTTACTAATTCAACGTGATTTAAGCAATTCAAGTTATCAATGAGTTCATAAATAGTCCAAGTATAACATGCTTTTGGGTCTAACTACCTGGACAATAGCATAATAGCAGCTACGCATGGACTCTCGTCACCTCGTACGTACGTAGCCCCCACAAATAGGAGCACATAATCAATTATTTCACCTATGGGGACAATTCCCTCTCACAAGGTTAGAAAGGATACGCACCTCGCTCCGAATATCCAAACCGGCATTCCACGCCCTTCCGAAGACTCTAATTGATGCACCACGCTCCAAAACTAGCCAATGGTTACGCAAATCCATTAATTTATGCTCAATTATTCATTACAATCTAATTTATAGCAATTCCTAACTCCGATCGAAAAGTTGACCAAAATGCCCTCGGGCCCACATGCCCGGATTCAGAAATTTTTCGAAGATAAAGATTACCCATGATCTTAGGAACTCAAATATATAATTTTCTCTAAATTCCATACCCAAAATAGTGGCTAAATTCCAAGAATATAATTTCTAGGTCTTTCTACCAAAACCCCAAATTTTTCTACAATTTTCATGCTCAAATCCATACATAATTGAAGTATTTAACTCAAAATAGATGGGGATAACTTACCTTATCATTAATGATGAAGATCCTCTTTTGAAACCCCTCCAAGAATCGCCCAAGCCAAGAAAATATGAGAGGAAATAGCCAAAATCCGATTTTTAAAACACCCTTACTGCCTCAGCAATTTCCGCTTCTGTGGAAATATTTCCGCTTCTGCGGTCCCGCTTTTGCAGACAAAATGCCTCTTCTGCAGACACTGGGCTCCAGCCCACTTTTTGCTTCTGTGGATGGCCCACCGCTTCTAAGGTTCCACTTTTGCAGATCTAGGGCCGCTTCTGCGGTCCTGGGCTGCTTCACATCCAACTGCTTCTGCGGTCCCAACTCCGCAGAAGCAGAAATACTAGAAGCAGCAGCTCCATCCCTCCTTCAGACTTCGGATTCGATCCGTTAGCCACCTGAAATCCACCCGAGGCCCCCTGGACCTCAACCAAACCTACCAACTAATCCCAAAACATATTACGGACTTGCTCGAGGCCTCAAATCATATCAAACAACGTTAAAACCATGAATTACACCCCGATTTAAGATTTATGATCTTCGAAATTTCAAACTTCTATTTTCGATGTTTAAACCTATCAAACCACGTCCGATTGACCTCAAATTTTGCTCACAAGTCATATTTGACATTACGGACCTACTCCAACTTCCGGAACCTGATTCCAACCCCGATATCAAAAAGTCCACCCCCCGGTCAAACTTCTCAAAAACCTTCAAATTTCTATCTTTAGCCAAATGGCTCCAAAATGACATACGGACCTCCAAATTCACTTTCGATCGCGCCCCCAACTCTAGAATCACCATATGGAGCTATTCACGGTCTTGGAATCCCGAACGGACATCGATAACACTGAAATGCACTTCAAGCTAAACTTATGAATTTTCTTCTAAAATGCTAACTTCCACAATAGGAGCCAAAATGCTCCTGGGTTATCCGAAACCCGAACCGCGCATACGCCCAAGTCCGAAATCATCATACGAACCTGCTGGAACCTTCAGATCCTAATTCCGATGTCGTTTACTCAAAATTCCAATCCTAGTTCATTCTTTCAACTTTAGTCTTCCGAAATGAGAATTCTCTTTCCAAATCAACTCTGAACTTCCCAGAACTTAATTCCGACCACGCGTACAAGTCATAATACCCGAAATGAAGCTGTTCATGGCCTCCGACTGCTGAACGGAGCGCTAGGACTCAAAACAACTGGTCGGGTCGTTACAATTACGGATCTACTCCAACTGCCAGAATCAGAATCCGACCTCGATATAAAAAAGTCCACTCCCAGACAAACTTTTCAAAAAGTTTTCAAATTTTTAACTTCGTCAATTAATGCCGAAATGACCTACAGATGTTTAAATCAACATTCAGACGTGCTTCTAAGAACAAAATCACCATACAGAGCTATTGTAACTGATGAAACTCTATTCCGGAGTCATCTTCACACTACGGGCAACTCTTACAACTCAAAATTCACACTTAGGGACTATGTGTCCATTTCACTCTAAAACTCTCCTGAACTCGACACCAAGCACTTCGAAGTCATGTATGCATAAATTGAAGCATATGGGAAAATAAATAGGGGATCAGGGCTCATACTCTCAAAATAACCGCACCGATCGTTACATTGTGTAATTTTTAATTATGTGGCCCAAAAAATAACCTATGCAATGATAAGTGTTTTAAATGCTTAAGACAGACCCTAATAGCAGTTGTCACCTATTTCACTGAGTTGTGGTTCTAAAAAATGATTTAACTTGACATATATATATATATATATATATATAGTAAAATCGAAATTGTATACATATGCTTATACTTTCAGGGGGATTTACAGATTCGATCATTCGTCAAAAAAATATCCTTAGGTCTTAAGTCAATTGATGTTTGGCAAAAAGTTCATATTTTTACATGTAATTTACCTTACATTATGCCTTGATCTTGTTAACTTTAGTCTGGATATTTATAACTCGAGATCAGTAATGGTATTTATATGTTCAAGAGTCAATTAGAAGTGATTTGGAAAGTTTACGTGTAAATTGAAGTAAAAATGGAAGAATTTGGAGGAAGTATGACTTTGATGTCCAGTTTGGCGCTAGTTGCAAACCAAAATGCTGTTGACAGCATGCCAAAAAGCTCATTGTCCAGTTTGGTTGGGTGTGAACTAAAACGCCATTGACAGCAGGGCAAGAAGTTCCTTATTCAGCATGGCGCTAGACGAAAATTGCGGGCCCAAGGCGTATTTTTTCCTAATTCAGTTGGGACTTGGTTATTTCAACCCTACACACCCCTAACATGTATAAAAGGGGTTCTAAACCTCTTTTTAGGGGGTTAGACATTATTTGGAGGCGAGAACATCGCATTGAACAACTTTTGGAGGAGAAAATTATCGAGTTCTTCATTCCTTCATATTTTCTTTGTAATTTATTTATGCAAAATATTTGGATATTTGTTACTATGAACACGAGTGTCTAAGCACTCTAGTTTCTAGGGTTGTGATTGACATGATTATTAAGGTTTATTAATTACATCTTTGTTAATTCAAATTATCATCTTGTAGTTGTTTCTATAATTCTAGTTTTAATTTATGAATTGTTATAGCTACCGATTCACCCCACTATATATGATATGCTTAGGAAAGCTATGTTTAGATTAGAGTTGCATTAAAGAAAGTTTGTTTTTGAACCCGTGGCTCAAGGAACAATTTCGCATTTAGGATAGGAATATACCTAATGGGCTCGCTTAATTGAATGTCGTAATATATTCATTCACGATAGACTCAATACCATAGGAATATATGATTGATATATTATGGATAGGAAAGTAGTATTGTAGGAGCATGTGATTCATATAAACGATCTGGTCAACTAGCAACCATATGTAATTCAGATTAACAGGTATAATTATGAATTTAGTAGGATTGATAAACTTACCACAACCGTGAATTTTCATCTCCTCTGAGTAAAATCCAACAACAAACTTATGTGTTCTTGTTAATTTAGTTGATTACTTGTTTAATTTTTTCAACAGTAGATTAATATAAAAATAATATTCTTGATTACCTTGGGTAGTAAATTGTTTTGAATTAGCTTAGTTGACAATTAATCTAAGTCTCTGTGGGTTCGACATCCGACTTTTGAATCACATTTGACGGCCAAGTATACTTGTGCATACTTGGGGAACCAATAAGTTTTTGACGTTATTGCAGGGGACTTAGTTATTAATTGTTTATATAAGTTAAGCTTTTAATTGATTTATGTAAAGTTTTTAATTTTCTTATTTAGTTAGTATTATAATTCTTTTTTTACATGGAATCTTTAAATGAAAAATGGCGGAATGGCAAGTATTCTTGCTTTTTTATCCTTGTCCATATTGTGAAGGACCCCACTAATGGCAACAAAATAAAAATATTTTCAGGAGCGAGTTGTGTGCACCATCTCAATCCTGCACTATTTGTGGTAGCTATTGGAATAATTGTCCTAAGTGTTGCTATCCTACTCCGATCCCTTCTTGTGATGATTCTAATAATGCTTGTGAGTTTGACAGGAGTAACAAAGTGGATGATGTGAAACATGATATTCAGAATCTTGGTTTTTTCTTTGGGCATCGGTTATTTTTCAAGGGATGTATATTGAACTGGGTATTTTTTTTAAGAAATAAAAGGAAGAAGACTCGATTGCTCCTATGTGTCTTTTGACTTGTTTGATGCTAGCATAGTTAGGCCTTAGCATGAAAATTACCTTTCTAACATGTTTTGGCAAAAATCGATGCCATAGATAAATTGAACAACCTGTTTATGATGCCTTCTCTTAGTTTCTTGACTCGTTGTTCATGTAGTGGTTTATTGCTTAATATTTTTGACTATGTGATTACTTGATTTGACTTGAGAGTAGGAATGAAACCATCCTGAATGGGTCATGTGCATTGTGTGACATAAGTTCTTGATTGTATGTTTTGCTATCCTGTGTTAGTCTAAGACTTGCCCCGTCTACTAGTCGAAGTGAAATAATTAAGTCTTGTAAGTCTAGGAGATGATGTAGGAATTTCTTTGATCGTTCATTGAGATATTATAGCACCATAAATAAAATTATCCTTAGATAGCCAGTTGAGCCTATAAACCTTATCTTTGGCTTACATTATAAGCCAAATCATTTTTGTTCTTCGTTGAACTTTGTTGTTGCCTTCGCAAGCACTTAAGTTGCTAGAAGAATAAGGTAAGAGCTAGGGTAGCTTTACAGTGGAACCATATAAAGACCAAAGGGGGCACATGTATTTTGAAAGATCATTATCCAGACACATTAAAATTTATGGAGGGCATAGAAAAAAAGGGAAAATAAGAAGGATAAAAGAAAAGAAAATACAAAAAGAGAAAAAAATGGAAAATAGTAAATATATGTCCTATCCTTGATACGGGCTAGTAAATGTATAAATGTGTTTAAAGATAAATGGCTAAATTGTGTATGGTTTCGCGGCATGGATCGAGTTGGTCATGAAGAGTGTGTACTTAAAAGTTAAGTGTAGTGCATTAAAGTGCTTAGGAGGGTTAGTCACTATACCAAATATATCATACCCATCCCTCAGCCTCTATTATAACCTATGAAGACCTAATTGATCCTAGACTTCAGAACTTTGGTTAGTAGAGATATACACTACGAGCAAGCCTATGGTACGACCGCGGGATGCACATGAATTTCTTTGTGAGAGTGAGTGGCCCTTTGTTCATTTATGAGATGTCCTTAAATTATATTCGAATTCATATTTGAATGTGTGGATGAAATACTCTCTTATTGTTTGGTGAGGCACATGATCCCATGATGGAAAGGTGACGTTATTAAACATCTCTTGTTGGGTGAGTGCACGAGTTGAGAGTGCTTATTGGTGACGAGTCAGTCTTTGAGGTGGGGTGGTTGGAAGGTTATTTGAGTGTTTTAAATTGCTCTTATTCAGGCATGTGAAAGTGTATGGTGTCTGTTGAGTTGCCAAATGTTCCTCTATTGTATGATGTCTTGCATTGCATTGTTTGGTTAGTAATTTTTTAGGTTGCTCGAGGATGAGCAAGAGCTTAAGCGGGGTGTTGATGTTTGGAAAAAACTCTATATTTTTGCATGTAATTCTCCTTGTATTACGCCTCGATCTTGTTAAATTTAGTGTAAATATTTCTGACAAGCTTAATAATGGTATTTATATGTGTAGGAGTGTGACGACCCGGACGGTCGTCTTAAGAATTAATGCTTCGATCCCCTATTAACTGCTTCCCCTAAATTCATCTCTACTATTTTAGTTTGCCGGTACGTTCAGTGTTGCGTTTCGGTGAGTTTTGGGACACTTAATCCCTAAATGAGAGCTTAAGTGTTGAAAAGTAATTTTTAGTTGGAACAGTGTGAAGACGACCTCGGAATGGAAATCTGACGGTTTTGTTAGCTCTTTTAGGTGATTTCGGGGCTGGGAGCATATTCAGAATATATTTTGGAAGTCCGTAGCTCATTTAGGCTTGAAATGCCGAAGTTCGAATTTTTGAAGTTTTCAGTCCGATAGTGAGTTTTTGATTTAAGGGTCGGATTGGAATTCCGAAAGTTGTAGTAGCTCCGTCATGTCATTTGGGATGTGTGTGCAAAATTTCAGGTCATTCAGACGTGCTTTGGTTAGATTTTTTATCGAAAGTGTATTTTGATGAAATTTGAAGTTCTTAGGCTCAAATCCGTGATTTAATCGAGTTTTCGACGTTGTTTTAGGTGTTTTGAAGATTGGTAAAAGTTTGAATGAGGTATTAGGTGTTATTGGTGATTTTTATTGAGGTCCCGAGGGACTCAGGGTGATTTCGGGTGGTTAACGGAAGAATTTGAGAAGTGTGCAGCAGCTGATTTCTTGATGCTTCTTGTATTTCCGCATCTGCGGCTTAGGAACCGCAGATGCGGTGCTGCAGAAGTGGCTATTGCCCCTTTCCTTCAAAAATCGTAGAAACAGTTCTTCTCCTGCATAAGCAGAGCCACAGAAGCGGCTTATCCAGCGCAGAGGCGAAGCCCAGTGGCCCCCTAGTTTCCGCAGAAGCGGATTGTCCCTCGCAGATGCGCTTCCGCACCTGTGGCTTCTTTATCGCAGATGCGGTCCTGGCCATTTAATTGAAGATTGCAGAAGCGTCTTGTTTCCACATAAGCGGGACCACAGAAGCGGTCCCTTGTCCGCAGAAGCGGAAATGCCTGTTCTGATATAGAAAATTCGAAGGTTTGATTTCATAAGTTAGAAAAATCAAATTGAGCTCAGGAAAGGGCAATTTTCAAAGGGTTTTGAAGAGAAGATTATTGGGTAACATTTCCTTTATCCCTTCTAGTTATATTCCATCATTATATAGTTAAATCCATCATTAAAATTCGAATTGAGGATCAAAATTTGGGGAAAAAAATTGGGTGAAACCTCATAGGCTAAACTATTGAGTTTTGAGTGGGTGTTTGACCTCCGATATGAGAGATTTTTGTATGGTTGGACTCGTGAGAGTAAGAGAGTTCTGAAAATGTAAAAATTATTTGATTCTGAGAAGTTGGCATAAAGGGCATTTTGGTCATTTTACCTAATTTCGCGCCGTAGCTTTGAATTTAATAGTGAAACTAGTTGTTTACGATGTTATTTGCAATGTGTAATTGAATTGAATAGATTTGGGCCATTTGGGGTCGGATACTCGTGGCAAAGGCGTGATTTCTAGTTAATTTTGGAGCCGATTCGAGGTAAGTGGCTTGTCTAACCTTGTGTGGGGGACCTTTCCCCTTAGGATATGATATTTGGTAATTGAATGCTTTGTACGTTAGGTGACGAGTGCGTACTTGAGCTAATTGTTGGAAATCCATTTTTACTTGAAGTATTTAAATTGAGTTCTTCCTACTTATCTGTTTATTTTGAATTGCAAGTTTATCCTATGCTAGTTTAGAGAAGCATATTTATTTGACTTATTTGCTTAAGTACTCAAACTGTCTTGGTTGTATTACGTGAAGCAGGTTAGGCTAGGCTTTTCTATTACTTGTTCTGAGTTAGCTTTGTGTTGGGCTATCATTGTGTGTTTTAATTTGGGACTACGGGATGGCATCCCGGGAGATCCCCCTGTACCGATTATGTTCTTGACTGAGGCGCGGGATACCAAGAGATCCTTGGTACATGAAAATGTAAGATCTAAGGATACCAAGAGATCTTCGGGATACCAAGAGATCCTTAGTGTATACGATGAGGATACCAAGAGATCCTCGGGATACCAAGAGATCCCCGGCTATTATTTCCTATTGTGAGTAGCATCCCTGATATTGTTTTACTTCTGCCTTCTAGTACTGCATTCCTTATTTACCCTGTTTGGATTCTCGCTGTAGACTTTAACTGTACTGTTTTTCCTTATCTTATCATATATTATGCTTATCTCAGTAGGGCCATGACCTTCCTCGTCACTGCCCAACTGTGGTTAGGCTTGGCACTTACTAAGTACCCCTGTGGTGTACTCATGCCCTTCCTGCGCATGTTTTTCATGTGCAAATTATCCAGGTACCTCTACCCAGGCGCACTATCCTTGAGGCGAGGAGATACACGGAGACTTCGAGGTATATCTGCCGCGTTCGCAGACCAGGAATCTATATTCTGTTCCAGTTTTAGTACTTAGTTTATTCCTTTTCTCTCAGATGTTTAGATATTCTGGATTTAGAGCAGCGTACTATGTTTCTGTTAGCCTGTGATTCCCGTGAGTTTTCGAGTTTTGGGATTGAGTTGTAGACTTCCGCATTCAGTTTTGAGTTGTATAGTCCGAGCGACCTTATATGCAGTTATTATTTTAATATGTTTAGCTTTATTTAATCATTTCGCAAGTTTGGTTATTATTTCTGCATTGTTAGGCTTACCTAGTTGTAGGAACTATGTGCCATCACGATATGTTCATGGAGGGTGAACTGGGGTCGTGACAAGTTGGTATCAGAGCTCTAGGTTCATAGGAGTCACGGAACACATGCCATTTTATTAGAGTCTAA
Organism: Nicotiana glauca; assembly: GCA_026770625.1. NCBI lineage: Eukaryota > Viridiplantae > Streptophyta > Magnoliopsida > Solanales > Solanaceae > Nicotiana > Nicotiana glauca. Next base: position 26,611 of record MDKF010083393.1, on the reverse strand, counting down.
CTGATCGGTACGGAGACGTCTTTACTTATATACGAGAGGCTATGTAACTGTTTAGGAAAAATTCTTCATTTCATTTGAATTCCTTGTCGTGCGATATTTTTGACATCAATTCTAAATTTTTGTCTTCTATTCTCTCACAGATGGTGAGGACACATGCTACTCGAGATGATCAGGCACCCGCGCCCCTACTACAGTCGTCGGAGGCCGGGGGAGAGGTCAAGGACGCTCACGTGGTGCAGCCAGAGCACCTGCGCGAGCTGCTGATGAGGTACCACCAGCAGATCTAGCTGGAGCCCAGGCACCTGGCACGCCTACTTCTGCCTTCACTACTCCAGCTCTCCATGAGACTTTGGCTCAGTTCATGAGTATGTACACCACCTTGGCTCAGGCAAGGTTGCTTCCCCTTGATGCAGCCACATCCTAGGCCGGGGGAGGAGCACAGACTCCCGCTGTCCGCACTCCTAAGTAGCGAGTGCAGGTTGAGCAGGCTCCCAAGATTATTCCTGCACCGCCTGCAGTGCCAGTTCAGCATAAGGATGGGTCAGCTGCTTCGGAGGACGAACAACGGAGACTTGAGAGGTTCAAGAAGTATGATCCCCCAGTGTTTAGTGGGCTAGCATCAGATGATGCTTTTGGGATTTCTAGAGGAGTGTCATCGTATTCTTCGTACTATGGGCATAGTGGATCCAGCGGGGTTTCTTTCACTGCTTTTCAGCTTCGGGGAGCCGCCTATGATTGGTGGCGCACTTATGAGATAGATAGTCCAGTCGAGGCTGCTTCATTGACTTGGACCCAGTTCTCGGATATGTTTATGAGGGAGTTTGTCCCCCAGAGTCTCAAGGACGCATGGCGCGTAGAGTTTGAGCATTTGCGCCAGGGTGCTATGACCGTTTTAGAGTATGATATTCGTTTTACTAGATTGGCCAGGCATGCATCGTCCTTGGTTGCTACAGTTCGAGAGAAAGTTCGCAGGTTCATTGAGGGTCTTATTCCACCCATCAGATCTAGCATGGCTCGAGAGTTGGAGATGGACATTCCTTATCAGCAAGTAGTGAGCATTGCTAGGAGGATTGAGGGTATGCTCGCCAGGGAGCAAGGGGAGAGGGAGGCCAAGAGGTCTCGAGAGTCGGGCCACTACTCTGGTGCCCGTACCCCAGTAGCAGGTCGTCATGGTAGGGGTTATGTGGGTCGCCCCGTTCATTCAGCTCTTCCAGCAGCCATCAATGCTCCAACTCTGCCTATACCTCAGGAGCCTTACTATGCACCTCCAGTTTCTAGCGCGCCTCCTATGCAGGGTGCATTCAGAGGTCAGTCCAGCAGGTCTGGCCCGAGCTAGTCATAGCCACCGTGCCCTCCTAGAGCTTGTTTTGAGTATGGAGATACCTGCCACATGGTGAGGGATTGCCCTAGCCTTGGGAGGAGTGCACCCCCTCAGACTTCTCAGCCATATCGCGCTCAGCAGAGTTCTCAGGACATGATCACAGCTCCAGCTGCTACCCCACCTACCCAGTCGGCTAGGGGCGGAGGTTGGGGAGATAGAGGTCGCCCTCGAGAGGGGGGCCGGGCCAGATATTATTGTATTCCTGCTCGCACTGAGGCTGTTGCCTCCGACTCCGTCATTATAGGTATTATACTGGTTTTTCACAGAGAGGCATCAGTTCTATTTGATCTGGGATCTACTTATTCTTATGTGTCTTCTTACTTTGCTTCGCATTTGGGTGTGCCTCGGGATTCTTTCAGTGCCCCTATTTATGTTTCTACTCTTGTGGGAGATTCTCTTGTTATGGACCGCGTTTATCGGTCATGTTTGGTTACTATTCGTGGTTTTGAGACCAGAGCAGATTTATTGTTACTCGGTATGGTGGATTTTGACATTATTTTGGGCATGAATTGGTTTTCGCCCCATTTTGCTATTCTTGATTATCACGCCAAGACCGTGACGCTGGCTATGCCAGGTATTCCGCATATTGAGTGGAGTGGTACTTTAGATCATACTCCCAGTAAAGTTATCTCTTTCCTTAAAGCTTAGCGTATGGTTGAGAAGGGGTGTGCCACGTATTTAGCTTATGTGAGAGACGTCAGTATTGATACCCCTTCTATTGATTCAGTTCCAGTGGTACGATATTATCCCGATGTGTTTCTAGCTGATCTTCCTGGCATGCCGCCCGATAGAGACATTGATTTTGGCATTGATGTATTGCTGGGCACTCAGCCCATTTCCATTCCTCCGTATTGTATGGCTCCTCCTGAGTTGAAGGAGTTGAAGGATCAGTTGCAGGAATTGCTTGGTAAGGGTTTTATTCAACCCAGTGTTTCACCGTGGGGTGCTCATGTCTTGTTTGTGAAGAAGAAAGATGGTTCTATGCATACGTGTATTGATTATCGCCAGTTGAACAAAGTTACAATGAAGAACCGTTATCCTTTGCCTCATATTGATGATCTGTTTGACCAGCTTCAGGGTGCACATGTGTTTTCTAAGATCGACTTATGCTCAGGTTACCATCGGTTGAAGATTCGAGAGCCAGACATCCTGAAGACTGCCTTTAGGACTCGGTATGGTCATTACGAGTTCCTTGTTAGGTCATTTGGGCTGACCAATGCCCTAACAGCTTTTATGCATTTGATGCACAGTGTATTCAGGCCATATCTTGACTCATTCGTTATTGTTTTTATTGATGATATTCTAGTGTATTCCCGGAGCCGGGAAGATCATGAGCAGCACCTGAGGACCGTGGTTCAGACCTTGAGAGAGAAGAAGTTATATGCAAAGTTCTCAAAATGTGAGTTTTGGTTGAGTTCTGTGGCATTCTTAGGCCATGTGATTTCAAGTGAGGGTATTCAGGTGGATCCGAGGAAGGTAGAGGCCGTACAGAGTTGGCCCAGGCCGTCATCAGCTACAGAGATTTGCAGTTTCCTTGGTTTGGTGGGTTACTAGCAATGCTTCGTGGAGGTATTTTCATCGATTGCGGCCCCTATGACTAGATTGACCCAGAAGGGTGCCCCATTTCAGTGGACAGAGGAGTGTGAGGCGAGCTTTTAGAAGCTCAAGATAGCTTTGACTACAACCCCAATTTCAATGTTGCCTACCGGTTCGGGGTCTTATAACGTCTATTGTGATGCCTCGAGAGTTGGCCTTGGGGTGGTGATGATACAGGACGGTAGGGTAATTGCCTACGCGTCCAGACAGTTGAAGATACATGAAAAGAATTACCATGTCCACGACCCTGAGTTAGATGCCATTGTTCATGCCTTGAAGATCTGGCGTCATTATTTGTATGGTGTGCCTTGTGAGATCTATACTGACCACTGGAGCTTGCAGCACTTAATCAAGCAAAATGATCTAAATATGCGTCAGAGGAGGTGATTAGAGTTGTTAAAGGATTATGACATTACTATTCTGTATCACCCTGGCAAAGCCAGTGTGGTGGCGGACGCCTTGAGTCGCCGGGCGGAGAGTTTGGGTAGTTTGGCATATTTACCAGCATCATAGAGGCCTATGGTGATGGATGTTCAGGCCTTAGCCAGCCAGTTTGTGAGATTGGATCTTTCGGAGCCCAGTCGGGTTCTAGCCGATGTGGTTTTTCGGTCTTCCCTATTTGATCGTATCCGGGAGCGACAGTATGGTAACCCTCATTTGCTTGTCCTTCAGGACAAGGTTCAGCGTAGAGATGCCAGAGATGTGACCATTGGAGATGACGGGGTATTGAGGATGCAGGGCCGGATTTGTGAGCCCAATGTTGATGGTCTTCGAGAGTTGATTCTAGCAGAGGCCCATAGTTCACGATATTCCATCCATCCGGGTGCCGCGAAGATGTATCAGTACTTGAGGCAGCACTATTGGTGGAGGCGGATGAAGAAAGATATAGTTGGTTATGTGTCTAGATGCCTCAATTGCTAGCAGGTGAAGTATGAGCACCAGCACCGGAGTGGGTTGCTTTAGCAGATAGAGATCCCGGAGTGGAAATGGGAGCGCATCACCATGGACTTTGTATCGGGACTGCCACGGACCTTGAAGAAGTTTGATGCCATTTGGGTCATTGTGGATCGGATGACCAAGTCCGCTCATTTCGTTCCTGTGTGTACCACTTAATCATCAGAGCGGTTGGCAGAGATTTATATTCGGGAGATTGTCCGTCTGCATGGTAACCCAGTTTCTATTTTTTTAGATAGAGGTACTCAGTTTACATCGCGGTTTTGGAGAGCCGTGCAGCAGGAGTTAGGCACTCTGGTGGAGTTGAGCACAACATTTCACCCCCAAACGGACGGACGGTCCGAGCGTACTTGAGGATATGCTCTGTGCGTGTGTGATTGAGTTTGGAGGGTCTTGGGATCATTTCTTGCCATTGGCAGAGTTTTCTTATGACAACAGTTATCAATCCCGTATTAAGATGGCGCCATATGAGGCTTTATATGGTAGGAGGTGTAGATCTATGGTGGGTTGGTTTGAGCCAGGCAAGGCCAGGCTATTGGGCACAGAGTTGGTTCAGGATGCGTTGGAGAAGGTTAAGATGATTCAGAATAGACTCCGTACAGCCCAGTCCAGACAGAAAAGTTACGCGGATAGGAAGGTTCGTGATGTTTCATATATGGTTGGCGAGCGGGTTCTGCTTCGGGTTTTGCCTATAAAAGGTGTCATGAGGTTTGGGAAGAAAGGAAAGCTGTGTCCGAGGTTTATTGGCCCTTTTGAGATCTTGAGGCGAGTTGGGGAGTTTGCCTATGAGCTTGCCTTACCTCCCAGTTTGGCCGGAGTTCATCCGATATTTCATGTTTTGATGCTCCATTGGTATCATGGTGACCCGTCGCACGTGTTGGATTTCAGTTCAATCCAGTTGGACAAGGATCTATCTTATGTTGAGGAGCCAGTGGCTATATTGGACAGGCAGATCAGAAAGTTGAGGTCAAAGAACATAGCTTCTGTGAAGGTTCAGTGGTAGGGTCAGCCGGTCGAGGAGACGACTTGGGAGACCGAGCAGGATATGCACAGCAGTTACCCTCATCTTTTCACTACTTCAGGTATGTTCTCTATGCTCGTTCAAGGATGAATGAATATTTAAGTGTAGGAGGATGTGATGACCCGGCCGTTCGTCTTAAGAATTAACGCCCGGATCCCCTATTAACTGCTTTCCCTAAGTTCATCTCTGCTATTTTGGTTTGCAAGATGTTCAGTGTTGAGTTTCGGAGAGTTTTGGGACACTTAGTCCCTAAATGAGAGCCTAAGTGTTGAAAAGTGGTTCGTACTCGGAACAGTGTGAAGACGACCTCGAAATGGAAATCTAATGGTTCCGTTAGCTCCGTTAGGTGATTTCGGGGTTGGGAGCATGTTGAGAATGTATTTTGGAAGTCCGTAGCTCATTTAGGCTTGGAATGATGAAGTTTGAATTTTTGAAGTTTTCGGTTCGATAGTGAGTTTTTGATACGAGGGTCGGATTGAAATTTTGAAAGTTGCAACAACTCTATCATGTCATTTGGGACGTGTGTGCAAAATTTTAGGTCATTCGGACGTGTTTTGGTTAGGTTTTTTATCGAAAGTGTATTTTGATGAAATTTGAAGTTCTTAGGCTCAAATCCGTGATTTAATCGAGTTTCCGATGTTGTTTAGGTGTTTTGAAGATTGGTACAAGTTTGAATGAGGTATTAGGTGTTATTGGTGATTTTTATTGAGGTCCCGGGGGTCTCGGTGTGATTTCGGGTGGTTAACGGAAGAATTTGAGAAGTATGCAGCAGCTGATTTCTTGGTGCTTCTGGTATTTCCGCATTTGCGGCTTGGGAACCGCAGATATGGCGCCGCAGAAGCGGCTATTGCCCCTTTCCCTAAGAAACCGCGGAAGCGGTTCTTCTCCCGCATAAGCGGAGCCACAGAAGCGGCTTATCCACCGCAGAAGCGAAGTCGAGTGGCCCCCTAGTTTCCGCAGAAGCGGATTGTCCCTCGCATATGCGCTTCCGCACTTGCGGCTTCTTTATCGCAGATACGGCCCTGGCCATTTAATTGAAGACCGCAGAAGCAGCTTGTTTCCGCATAAGCTGGACCGCAGAAGCAGAAATGCCTGTTTTGATATAGAAAATTCGAGGGTTTGATTTCATAAGTTAGAAAAATCAAATTGAGCTCGGGGAAGGGCGATTTTTTGAGGGTTTTGAAGAGAAGATTATTGGGTAATGTTTCCTTAATCCCTTCTAGTTATATTTCATCGTTATATAGTTAAATCCATCATTAAAATTTGAATTGAGGATCAAAATTTGGGGGAAAAAATTGGGTGAAACTTCATAGGCTAAACTATTGGGTTTTGAGTGGGTGTTTGACCTTCGATTTGGGATATTTTTATATGGTTAGACTCGTGAGAGTACGAGGGTTCTGAAAATGTGAAAATTATTCGATTCCAAGAAGTTGGCCTGAAGGGCATTTTGGTCAATTTACCTAATTTCGCACCGAAGCTTTGAATTTAATTGTGAAAGAAGTTGTTTGCGATGTTATTTACAATTTGTAATTGAATTGAATAGATTTGGGCCATTTGGGGTTGGGTACTCGTGGCAAAGACGTGATTTCTAGTTGATTTTGGAGTCGATTCGAGGTAAGTGGCTTGTCTAACCTTGTGTGGGGGACCTTTTCCCTTAGGATATGGTATTTGGTAATTGAATGCTTTGTACGTGAGGTGACGAGCGTGTACTTGACCTTATTGTTGGAAATTTGTTTTTACTTGAAGTATTTAAATTGAGTTCTTCCTGCTTATCTGTTTATTTTGAATTGCAAGTTTATCCTATGCTAGTTTAGAGAAGCATGTTTATTTGACTTATTTGCTTAAGTGCTTAAACCGTCTTGGTTGTATTACGCGAAGCATGTTAGGCTAGGCTTTTCTATTACTTATTCTGAGTTAGCTTTGTGTTGGGCTATCATTGTGTGTTTTAATTTGGGACTACGGGACAGCATCCCGGGAGATCCCCCTGTACTGATTATGTTCTGGACTGAGGCGCGGGATACCAAGAGATCCCTGGCACATGAAAATGTAAGATTTGAGGATACCAAGAGATCCTCGAGATACCAAGATATCCCTCGTGTATATGATAAGGATACCAAGAGATCCTCAGGATACCAAGAGATACCTCGTGTATATGATAAGGATACCAAGAGATCCTCGGGATACAAAGAGATCCCTAGCATATATGATGAGGATACCAAGAGATCCTCAAGATACCAAGAGATCCCCGGCTATTATTTCCTGTTGTGAGTAGCATCCCTAATATTGTTTTGCTTCTGCCTTTTAGTACTGTATTCCTTATTTACCCTGTTCGGATTCTCGCTATAGACTTTAGTTGTACTGGTTTTCCTTGTCATATCATATATTATGCTTATCTCAGTAGGGCCCTGACCTTCCTCGTCACTACCCAACCGAGGTTAGGCTTGGCACTTACTGAGTACCGCTGTGGTGTACTCATGCCCTTCCTGCGCATGTTTTTCATGTGCAGATTATCCAGGTACCTCTACTCAGGCGCACTATCCTTGAGGCAAGGAGATACGCGGAGACTTCGAGGTATATCTTCCGCGTCCGCAGACCGTGAGTCTCTATTTTGTTCCAGCTTTAGTACTTAGTTTATTCCTTTTCTCTCAGATGTTTAGATATTCTGGAGTTAGAGCAGCGTACTATGTTTCTGTTAGCCTGTGGTTCCCGTGAGTTTTCGGATTTTGGGATTGAGTTGTAGACTTCCGCATTTTGTTTTGAGTTGTATAGGCTGAGCGGCCTTATATGCAGTTATTATTTTAATATGTTTAGCTTTATTTAATCATTTCGCAAGTTAGGTTATTATTTCCGCATTGTTAGGCTTACCTAGTTGTAGGAACTATGTGCCATCACGACATATTCATGGAGGGTGAACTGGGGTCGTGAAAATGAGTCAACTGGAATTGATTTGGAAAGTTTGCATGCAAATTAAAGTAAAAACAAAAAATTTGGAGGAAGTATAACTTTGGTGTCCAGTTCGGCACTAGGAGAAACCCAAAACACCGTTGACAGCAAGAAAAAACTTTCACTATCCAGTTTAGCACCAGGTGCGAGCCAAAACATCATTGACAATAGGCCAAAAAGTTCGTTGCGCAGCTTGGCGCTAGGCACAATTCGTGGCGTCCAAGGGCGGATTTCGTCCTAATTCCTCTGGGAGTTAGTTATTTCAACCCTACACGTCCCCAACATGTATAAAAGATGTTATAAACCTATTTTTTGGGAGGGGGATTGGATATTATTTGGAAGCGAGGACATCACATGGAACAACTTTTGGAGGAGAAAATCATCGAGTTCTTCATTCCTTCATCTTTTCTTTGTAATTTGTTTATGCAAAATACTTGAATATTTGTTACTACGAACATGAGTGGATAAGCACTCTAGTTTCTAGGGTTGTGGTTGACATGATTATTAACATTTATTAATTACATCTTCGTTAATTCGGATTATCATTTTGTGGCTAGCTATCGATTCACCCTACTATCTATGCTATGCTAGGAAAAGCAGTATTTAGATTAGAGTAAAATTAAAGAAAGCTTATTTTATGAATCTATGGCTCGGGGAACGATTTCACAGTTAGAATATGAATATACCTAATGGCCTACTTTGTTGGATGTCGTATAATATTCGTTCATGATAGACTCAATACGTAGGAATATAGGATTTACATATTATGGATATGTGTCACGACCCCAATTCCTCTCCGTAGGATGTCATGGTGGCACCTAATATCTAAGACTAGGTAATTAGCATTCATGCAGAAATGACTGAAGCAATAATTTAAAGTCTCAAAACTTCAACAACTATATAAAATAAAATCTTGAACTCAACATGTACAACTCCCAAAACCCGGAGAAATACAAGTCACATGCTCTAAGTAGTAATACTGAATAATCTTATACATCAATGTCTATAAAAAGGATAATGAAATAAAGGATTCTAGATAAAAAGGGACTTCGAGGCCTACGGACGCTGGCAGGTATACCTTGAAATCTCCGCAGCTAAGCTCTCGCTAGCACCTAGGCTGGTAGGAGGTACCTGGATCTACACAAAAAGATATACATAAGTATAGCATGAGTACACCAGAATGATACCCAGTAAGTGCTAAGCCTAACCTTGGTAGTAGTGAGGAGGTTAGGTCAAGGCCCTACTGGTTTTAAATAAGAAAAATTGTACGAGTATATGACAGTGTAGAAATGATAAACCTGATATTGAAACGACAAATAACATATCAAGGTAGCTACACAGAACTAAAGCAAATAATACAACACAAAGAAAACAATGATGATAAGACAAGTGCAGCCAAAGATAAATACCAACAAAATTCACTAGAAAAGTACCGCCCGTAGTCTCAAATCACAAAAGTAAATGACAACCTTTCCTTATATCACCGTAGGAGCCTTTACATTTAGTTTTGAAAAATATTTTTCTGAAATAACATCCCGCGTTTTAGCCCACCTTATTACATGGTAGGGCTTCTAGTAGTTCCCCTACTAGCCATCCGTATCAAGCCCACCTTATCTTACGGCATGCATTTCAACCCGAAAACCTTATGCCATTGCATGCATATCAATATCACGACATATCACAAATCATACCTCAAGTGCCCAATATCACAACTTGCCAAAAAAAACAAATAATAACAGTGTTTTCATAATAAAGAGCACATGGCTCAACCACAATGTACACAAGAGTCTCAAAAACAATAAATGGTAGTGAATAACTCAACAAGAATAGTATTTCACAACTTAACACTTTGCCTCAATGCAAATCATGGCCTTTATAGCTCAATATCTATTTCAACAACAAGATATTCCAAGAATAACAACTTCAAGTAACGAGTTCAATGATTAAATAATGAATACGAAATAAAATAAACAAGAACTTCAACTAAACATGTAGAGCAATGTCACGACCCTAAACGGACCCGATCATGATGGCGCCTATCGTGGAACTAGGACAGCCGACACAAACCCCTAATCAAACTAAACAGTTATAATAAGTCATTTAAAGTCATTAATGAGCTAAAAATCCCAAAGTATAGAGTGGAATAGAATAGTGCGAAAATAAACACAGCCAGACATCGGGGTGTCACCAGTCATGAGCTTATACAATACGTCTAAGAGTATGAAAAGGAAAACATAGTTTGATAAAATCTAGTACAAAGTGAAATAAAGATAGGAAGGAGAAGCACTGGGCTGTGAACATCGAGCAGCTACCTATTCAACTCCGAACAAGCCTGCTGGAAAGCAATCGGCACTCGCTAGCATGACCCGAGACTCCAAGATCTGCACACAGAGTGCAGTGAGTAATGTGAGTACGCCAACTCAGTAAGTAATAAAAGTAAAGGCAGCTGAGAGATAAGAAAACACGTAAAGCACAACATAATGTTACAACAAAATAGTATAAAACCAGTACAATGCAATAAAATAGTTAAAGCTCGTAAAACACCTTAGTTCAGTAAAAGCCTTATTAAATATCTTTCAGTAGTTCAAACGAGTGACGAAGACATGGAGAAAATGATAAGAACATAAATCAGCCCCTCAGGATATCTTACAATCACTCGTATCAGCCCTTCGGGCAATAACATAAAACAACTGCTCCTCGGGCAATATCACATCTTGCACTGGGTACCAGCGCTCACTGGGGATGTACAGACTCCTGGAGGGGCTCCACACAGTCCAAGCGGAATATCAAGCCATTTCGTGGCACAATCAAACATGCACTCGACCTCATAACAAGCCACCTCGTGGAGTAACAAATTAGGCCCTCGGCCTCATAATCATGAATCAGTACAACACTACTGCGGTACGTAGCCCGATCCCTTAATATCCTCACAACATTGGCCCTCGGCCTAACTCTGTTAGAAATCTCTCAAGCTACTCGGGCAACAGTAAAACATGATGCTCAGCCCAAAATATCAAAATGGAGTAAATATGGCTGAGTTATGAAAACAGTAAAATACAGCATGACTGAGTATAAATATGTAGTCAAAACAGTGAGGAATAGCTGTAACAATCCCCTAAGGGTGCAAAACAGTTGGCACGAGGCCCAAATATGGCATTCAGCCCAAAACATGCTAACCCTTTCCAAAACACAATGATATCAAACAGTTTTCAATCAAATACACGACTTAACAGTCATATGGGACAGACTATGTCACAATCCCCACCGGTGCACGACCCCACACTCGTCATCTAGCGTGTAAATCACCTCAAAGTAGCACAATGATGTGAAATCCAGGGTTTCATACCCTCAGGACAACATTTACAATCATTACTTACCTCTATCCGGTCCAAACTCTAGCCCCCGCTACTTTTGCCTCTTGCCTCAGCCTCAACTCACGTCGAATCTATCCAAAATCAGAATCATGACGTCAAAATATGCTAAGGGAACGTAGCCCATGCGAAAATAATCAAATTACAACACAAATCCTGAAATTGACCAAACCCGACCCCGGGCCCACGTCTCAGAATCCGATTAAAGTTACATCAATAAACTCCTTACCCTCCCACGAGTCCATACATACCAAATTTACCAAACTCCAACCACAAATGGCCCCTCAAATCCCTAATTTTAGGTCTTCAATTACAAGCCCTGGTTCTTAAATTTCAACCACTAATTTTTCATAAATCACAAGCCTTAATGTGTGAAATAACACCATAGAAACAAGTTTTAGGTTCAACAATCTTACCTCAACGAAGCTCCCTTGAATTCCATCTTCAAAATCTCCCAAAAAGCTCAAAAACCGACTTAAAATGGTGAAGAAAGGCTAAAAATTGGAAAGTCCATAATTTATATGTTCTTCCCCAGCTAAACCGCTTATGCGGACACAACCTCGCACCTACGGACCCGCACATGCGGTCCCAGGTGCGCTTCTGCACAAATCACTTAAATTCCCCGGACAGCACCTGCGATCTAACACCCGCACCTGCGTTATTGCAGGTGCGCTCGAATAGTCGCTTATGCGGTTCCAGCTCGCCATGGCTATTTCCGCATCTACGACCCTCTAGGCAATTCTGCGAGTCCTCGGCTGCGGTCCCCAAGCCGCAGGTGCGGTTATGACAGACTTCAGCAGCTTCAGCTGCAACTTTCCAACTCCAACTTCCTGTTAACCATCCGAAATTATCCCGAGGTCCCTGGGACCCCAACCAAAAGAACAAACAAGTCATATACCACTATCCAAACTTATACCAATCTTCAAAACACCTAAAACAACATCGAATCAACCAAATAACATCGGATTTAAGCCTAAGGTTCCAAAAACTTTCGAATTCCGCTTTTGATCAAAAAGTCTATTAAAACTCACCCGAATGACCTGAAATTTTGCACAGACGTCACAAATGACACAACGGACCTACTTTAACTTCCGGAATTCCATACTGACCCCTGTATCAAATTTTTACCTATCAATCAGAAAATGCCAAAATTTCAATTTCGCCAATTCAAGCCTAAATCTACTCCGAACCTCCAAAACACATTCTGATCATGCTCCTAAGTCTCAAATCACCTACCAAAGCTATTCGAACCAACAAAATTCACATCCAAGCCCCTTTTCACATAAGTAACATCCGGATGACTTTTCCAACTTAAGCTTACTCAAAAGAGACTAAGTGTCTCAAACCTTACCAAAACCTCTCTAAACCCGAGCCAACCAACCCGATAACACATAATATAGCTGAAAAAGTCAATAAGATGCAAAAATGGGAAAAATGGAGCGGTGACTCATGAAACGACCAGCCGGGTCGTTACAAGCAATTAGAAAGTAATAGATAAGACAAGTAGACATGTGAAAATAGACTAGAAATAATGACTATAACATGTTAAGGTAACTTAATTAAAGCATGAAAGGAATCTACATAGCTAAAATAGTAACTCATGTACACACTCGTCACCTTGCGTACACGGCTTTCACATATCACAATTATCACAACCAATACAAATCCTTAGGGGTAATTCCCCCACACAAGGTTAGGCAAGTCACTTACCTCGAAGCTCGTACCTGCGAGTGCGCTCCTATAGAGAACAATCCGCTTCTGCAACCATAGATCAGGCCATCCCTGTCCGCATCTACGATCGCACCTCCGCACCTGCGAACTCACATATGCGGATAACTCCTCACACCTAGATCCCAGTTGGGCAAAAACAACTTCGATTTTGCGATCAACTGCTCGTTTATGTAAGCCCCCACCCATGGCCACTCCCTCTACGGGTGCGATGACACCAGATGGCTGGGAACTTTAGCAATAACATAAGTCCAAAAATTAATCTAGACTCAATCCGTCTCACACCCGAGGCTCCCGGTGTTGATACCCAATTTTGCCCTCATATTTTCCAAATAGTATATATATTTTTAAAATATCATTTTGCATTATTATTTAATTTACAAGAATTATAAAAGTATTTTTCATTATTTATGTTATTTTTAGAGCTTTAAAATTAATTTTCTTGCATTTAAATTACTTAAATATCTATTAATTATCCCTCAAATTATTTTATAATGACTTAATCATTAAAATTACTATTTTCATCCACATATATATTTCAAAATATTTTTACTTTATTTTATATAATTATATTTATATTTTTTAAGCTATTTACATAATTTTGCAATGATAGCCAATATGTTATGCATAATTATAATTATTACATTATTCATGCCATAGTAGCATTTTTATGTTTTTATAATGTTAATTTATTATTTTCAGTCATTTTATTACACAAGTAATATTTTATTATTTATAAATTATTTTTATTTAAATAATTTCATGTATTTAACTCCTAGCCCACTTTTAGGCTAATTTCGGACCAAACCAGGCTCAAAGCAACTGTCCCATCTCCATTAAACCATTTAGTAGCCCAAAATCAAACAACCCCTTTAAAACTCCGATCACGACCCGTTTTAAACCCGCCCAACTCCTATTTCGATCCTGGCCGTTGATCTCAAATGATCAACGGCCCATAATAATTCTCTCACCTTCCTTATATCGCTCACCCAAACCCTAATCCCATTTCCTCACTCCAGCTACCTCTAAACACTCTCCCCCTCTCTCTCTAAAGAAACCCTAGCAGCCTCACTTTCCAATCCCTCGCCTAATCCCGTTGATAATGGGATTCCACCATTATTTGCTTACCAAATATGTGCTTTTTCACTACTGAACACACAATTATGGCATTACTTAGGTAATTTCCCAATTTTTGCAAGTATCCTCTCTATATCATTCTAGAATCAACCTCAACCTTGGAGATTTGGACAATATTTCGTCCATATACATGAAGAGATGCCTGATTCTTCATACTAATTGGCCTATTTTTTGTATCCCTAACTAGGGTTTAGAGTTTTATTTCTTTCCTTCTTTTGTTACTTTAATGATTGCATGTGATATTTTACTCGTTGTTGTTCGTGTTTGCTTGATTTATTTCCTTGTTTACTTGCCTGATTCAGTACTATATAAATCCCTCTCACGATTCCCTTAAGACAAAACATAATCAATGTATTCTCACTCTCACTAGTCCTATACTATTCTAAATCTCGAGCTCTTGGCTCACTGGAAGCCAAGGCCACTGGAATTCGATTATTTGACCTCTCTCAGTGCGAGCACTGTCTGGGGCTCACTTGAAGCCCTTGGGAACTTTGACACACTGAGAATTTTGGGGTTTTTGTTTTTCTCTCAGTGTTGCTGATAAGCAAGCTGTTGGCACTTAATTTCTGTATTATTATCTCGTGAACTCTACAAATTGGTAATTAATGAAACTTTGCGATTTCATTCTCTTTTGTTTGTATTCATGTCAATCAGGCCTTTGCGATTCAATACAATGTTACTTACCTCTGTTCGCGTTAATGTTTGTTCTGATTATCCTATACCCCATTGTTTTCCTGGTGTCTGAACCTACTTGGATTCTGAGTTTTAAGGCATACTTATTTTATGTTTGTAACTTGGATGATTCTCTTAAGCCTGCTCTGCTATTCTAATTACCTATTATTTTTTATGAGTCCCTTATCATGTCATGCCTTAGAGTCTGCGATGACCCAAAAGGTCATCACTTGTTTTAGAAAAAAATTCAGTGTTTCGAGGCCTAAAAACCTCCTTTTTATCTCACCTCAAATTGCGTGCATGGTCTGGACCTATATTCGGAAAGCCTTCTATGTGAAAATATGAGAAATAGAAATTTTTAGAGTTAAAATTTGATTATGGTGTCAACATTTTTAGCAAACAGACCCGAATCTGTGTTCCAACGATCCTGGGAGGTCCGCAGTAAAATATGGGACTTGAGCGTATGCCCGGGAGTAAGTTCCGAGGTCCCAAGCCTTAGAAATCAATTTTTGAAAGAAATTATTTTGCTGAATTATCTGAGAAATGAAGAAAAGAATTAATGTTTGAGACCATTGGTATCGGGCCCGTATTTTGGTTCCGGAGCCCGGTACAAACATGTTATAGCATTTTAATGATAATTGTGAAATTTGGTGAAAAGCGGAGTTTTTTGACGTGAGTTGGACTTCCGGTCGAAGAGTTATGAACTTTAAGTGTTCCTGATTTAAATGATGAGTTTTGAGGTCTAATTCATGGTTTACATGTTATTTTGACGATACGATCACATGAGTTGGTCCATATGATGTTTTTGAGTTAATATGCACATTTGGTTTGAAGTCCCGAGGGCTCGGGTGAGTTTCAGGTAGGTTCCGGGATGTTTTAGGCTTAAAACATAGCTGTTGCAGGTTCAGAGAAGTTGCAGAATTCTGAACCCGTCAGTGCGGTCCACAATGATTTTGTGCTTTCGCGGAAGGGCCTTTGCAGCTGCAAAGGATTTTGTGTGGTCCGTGGTGGGGGCTTTGCGGCCGCACTCGATTTTGTGCGGTCTGCTGTGAGGAAGAATCTGCAGGTTCACTGGTACGACTCAGGAAGCCTATATCTTTTTATCTACAAGGAATTGTAAGATGATTCAAAAATAAGAGTTGTAGCCCTTCGTGTCTAGTTTCCAGAAAGTTAAAGAAATCTTAATTTGGACATCTGTTGATAAATTTATGATCAAAATAATAAAGCATGTCACTGCAGTCAACATTCTCCTCGGTGAGCTCCGCGGCCACAATCCTTTTTGTGCGGTCCACGGAGAGGGTCTGAGAGGGATATATTTAAATGGGACTTTCAGTTATTTTTTATTTTTCAAATCCCTAAAAATTCAAGAGACGATTTTCCGAATACTCTTTCTTCTCCAAAACATTAGTAAGTGATTTCTGACTTATTTTCTTTACCCCTTAACTTCTTTTTACAAGATTTCATCCTAGAATCTAGGGTTTTCATGGTGGAATTGGGAATTTTGGATAAAACCTAAGAATATTTATATTTGGGGATTTAGACCTCAAATTGAGTTATAATTCCAAAACCAATTATATATCCGAGCTCGAGGTGAATGAGTAATCGGGTTTTGGTCCAAATTTCAGGTTTCGACCAAGTGGGATCGGGGTCGATTTTTTACTTTTTGGGGAAAACTTTAGCAAACTCATTTCCATGCATTAGAATTATTCATTTAGCATTTATTGATATAATTAAGTAACTTGTGGCTAGATACGAGCGAGTTGGTAGTGGAATCAAGAGGTAAAGCGGTAGTTGAGGCTTGAATTGTGTTCGTGGCATCGAGTTAAGTGTTTGGCCTAACCTTAGCTTGAGGGACTAGGAGTTGTGTCCTATTTATTGTGTGTTATTTTTTGAGTGCAACGTATAGGCATGGTGACGAGTATCTATACGTTGGTGTCAAGCATGCCCATGAGTCTTATATTATGATTATTATGACTCCATTTATATTTTTTTTGGAACCCCAGGAAAACCCGTAGCCGCTACAGCACTCTGCGCGTACTGGGTAAATCCCTTACTGTGTAATAGCCTGCAAACCACACAGGGGATGTAAACCGCACTAGGCAAGCCCCGTGCGACAGGCTCAGACCCAGAAGGCATTGAGGGGGGATCGGACCCGCGTCTCCCATGTGGAAAACTCCCTCCAAACCCACTGGGCCGTCACTTCGGGACAACTCTCCATTTATATTGTTCAGGCCTTCTTGTGATGATTTCTATTGATGGTCAAATTTTGTGGAAGTAATGGCGATATTTGAACATTGAGGAGCATTGGCTCAATTTGTGAAGTGAATTGTGAATGAATAATTGGCAATTGAACCTTATAGAGCATTGACTCAAATTGTGAATCGAGTTGTGAAGTAAATGTGAAAAAGGGAAGAGGATTATGGTATTGCTCAATCGCCGGGATGTTGTTGCTTTAAATATTGTTCTCTTGATGAGATGTTGTTGTTTTGATATTGTTCCCTTGCTAGATTTTATTATGATTCATTTATTTCCTTGCCCTTATTGTTTGTGTTTGTTGTTTGGTGAGGAATAGTGTAAAGCACAAAGGGTGATGCCGTGCATTGTTTTGGTGGTAGAGTGTTAAAGCACGAAGGGTGACGCTGTGTATGATTTTGTGAAGAAGAGTGTAAAAGCACGAATGGTAATACCGTGCCGCACGATGTACCATTCTGTGCCTTTATATGAGTGATTATGTAAGGTAAAAGCACGAAGGGTGATGCCATACACTTGTCCTTGATTTTCCTGATTTTACTGGTAATTGAGTTATGGTGTTCTTTACGCTTACTTACTGATTTCCTGTTGTTACTTGATTTTATTGTGATGTTATTGATTCCTTTGCCCAAATTGCTTTGTGATTGTTTCTTGGGTGAGGAAGAGTGTAAAGCACGAAGGGTGATGTTGTGCATTGTTTTGGTGAGAGAGTGTTAAAGCAAGAACAGTGATACCGTGCACTTGTCTTTGAATTTACTGATTTTTATTGATAATTGAGTTATAGTTTCTCTATATTTAATTGTTGGTTTTCTGTTGACACTTGTTGTACCCCGCAGCATGATCCCCCTTCCTATCTTCAATTGAACTATGGTGATCCTTATATTTATTCGTTGTTCTTCTGTTATTATTCGATGTCCCCGTATCATGTTCCCCCCATCCATCCTTAGCTGTACATTTCTGTTGGTATTGTTTCGCTGTATATGATTTAACTGCACAGGTTTATTTTGGTAGTCTGGTCCTAGCCTCATCACTACTTTGCCGAGGTTAGGCTAGGAACTTACCAACATATGGGGTCGGTTGTGCTGATACTACACTCTACACTCTTTTGTGTAGATCCCAATGCTGTAGATTACAAACCCCAGTGAGATAGCTATTTCATGTTCATCAGGCGACCCGAGGTAGTCCTACAGGCATCCGCATACCTTGGCGTCTCCTTCTATATACTATTCATGTTTCTTTCATGCATTTCCAGAGACATAGTTGTGCTATTTCTTTTAGACCTTTGTTTGTAGTACTCTTAGACAGTCTATGAAGTTATGACACCAGTCTTGGGTAGATTGTTATGGATTGATATTGGTAGCATTATTAAAAGTTGAAATTTAGTCTTCCGCCTATTAAATTCTATTGTTTATTAATTATTGGTTCTAAATTGTTACTGGATAAAATTGAAAACCAGGTAAATAATTCAATTGGTTGGCTTGCCTAGCTTGCACTAGTAGGCACCATCACGACCCCCGAGGGTGGGAAGTCCGGATCGTGATAGAGTCTTGTACTGAAACTCTTAGGGGATTATCTCTTGCCTAGAATTCATTTGAGTGAACTTCTTTCTGATGAATACTTTATGTATATTCTACTATTTTCCTTGCTTTTTGCTTACATGAACCTTATGTTCCAATTATTATCTCAATGTTTAAGTCAAATATGTTGCTTTTTATCCTGCACTCTTTAGCATTGCCTAAAACTTCAAGTTGAATTTCAATATGCTTAGCTTCTTTTGTTATGCACAGTCAACTGGCATAATCTCTAGAGTGTATGTTTTCCACCATGAGTTCTTTGGATTTTGGAATCTTTGTGTTATATTAAACATATTATGCTACTTGTTGATTGTTATAGATCATGTCTACTAGCCTGTTTTCTATATGTATTAGGATCTCATGTGGAAATTGTTGCTCCCCTGACTATGACTCTATTAGATTATCATGATTAAGAACCTCAAACCTAATGTCCCCTTTAGGCTAATTATGGATCAGGCCTTACTGTGGAAGTGTTTTTCTGCAAAACCTAACATGCTCACCTTGTATATGTCTTGTATGCTTACCCTGTTAGTCCAACCGACATGCCTTCTCAACTCTCTTAATGTTATGTTACACTCTTTCCCCTGTTGAAATAATCATTCAATCATGAGCCTATGTTATTATCTTTCTATGTCAAACTCATCGTGTTAAAGAGATGTAGTGATCCCCCTAGTTTTCATATTCAAAGTCCTTTGTTTCTAAAATTCAAGTTCTAATAAGCCTTACGTGAGTCCTGTCAATATGTTTATGTCCTAGTGAGAACTGATGTTAGTAGGCTTCAGATCTGCTTGACTAGTTTCCACGCGTAGTTTGTTAATTTATGTTCTTAAGTTGTTCATATGCAATTGCTTGATAACTTGGTCTTCACATTGAGCTTAGTGTGGGGGGTTTTTTGTAAGTTTGAGCTGAGCAATTGATATACTCTGATGTTTGGGTGCATTTGGATATGAGTTTGCTATCAGTATGAGAAACAATCCTGTTGAAGGCCCAGGTGTCACTAGGTTATATTCTTTTGGGCTTACTTTGTGTATTGGGCCCGCAATCTTTTAATATGTGAAATTCGCATTTGTATTCATTAATTTCGGGTCTATAATAATTGTAAACTGAACAGATGGGGGAAATTAGTAAAGAAGACGGCGGGGTGATTTTTAATCCTCACCTAAATGGATAGAAAGCCTGCCTATAGGAGTCACACGCACATACATCACCCAATCATATGCCCTTTCCAGTATTTACCACGCCTGTTTTTGCTACTGTGTTCTTAGATAACATATCTTAGGCATTGTGATGTAATATTCTATTCACCTAGATATCATGCCTATAAGACTTTAAAATAATCAATCTCTCAATTTCTTCAATCATTTTTAGTGTGCTGCTTAGATACCATGGCTATAGGTCTCTAATATTCTAATCAAGTGTTCCCTTGTTTTTCTATTACACTGTCATTCATTTAAGATGCATGCCTATAAATCCAGTATTAATAACTCAGACCTATGAATGTTTTCATTGACGTTTTACACACAACGATTAGATATTATTCCTATAGGACTTGCAACATTCAATGCGCCAATCCAGTAATTGGCGCACTGCCCATATACTATTAGAATCCAAAATTGCTTAGAAATCATGCTTATAGGATTTGTAATTCGCTTGAACACTGCTTATATATGACACTGGAAATCAGAATCACTTAGAAACCATGCTCATAGGACTTAAGGGCTCTAATACGTCTTAACTTTGAAACTGTGTGTTGCCTAATATGCCTGCGTGCATTTGTTGTTTATGTGTGGGGTCTAACTTGAGCCATTTAATGTCGTTATGTGAAGTCCTATATGTTTTGAATATGCGCCTAGTTTTATCATTTTAAGCAGCCTAAGTAAGTCTAGAACCACTCAGATATAGGTTCAAAGCCTCCTGGACCATAGGCATGGAAAGGGTAGTGCACGCATAGGGTATGATTTAGAATTGAATTAGAGTGCCTTTAAGTAAACAACTTTAATATAGTAATTAGGTAGCAGGAGATGATAGTATGTGATTGCTGAATATTATGAGCAACCCATGTCTTAATAGAGTTGCGAAGTATTATTTATGTTGCACGGGGTGATCCTTTAGGCTAAAAAGCTTAGGACACCCCCTTTTTTTCCTTTATACTTGTTATTCGTTTAATATAAACTAAAGTGGTTATATCATTATAGTCATTCAGATTTGTGCCAATTCTTGTGTGTTATAATAAAGCTCTTCGATTTTTATGTGATCACTTAGCCTAACAATATAATCTACATAGTGTTAAGTTCTGTCGGGACACACAGTTGTGGACCTAGAAGAGTGCCTAACATCTTTTTTGTGAGGTAATTTGAGCCCTTACCCAATCTTTGGTGGCGTTGACTTGTCAAACGGAGTTATTTGTATAATAGGTGCCCTAACACACCTTAAAATCGTTAGGTGGCAACTCTATTCTTTTAATACCTATCCTCTGTTTAAAAGAGTTGTCACACGTCGAAACCCGGTTTTGCAGGAAAAAAGGGTGCGGCAGCATGGCGACTCTGTTGGGGATTTACACGGGCTCTTACCATAATGAACTTAGTTTATGTGGATTGCTTTCTTTGTTACATGCACATCCCTTCCCTACTCACCTTTATTTGTCTAAATCTGTTACGACATGCACATCCCTTCCTCTACTCACCTTTATTTGTTTAAATCTGCTATGACGTGCACATCCCCTTCTCTATTCATCTTTATTTGCAATGACCGCTCTCCATCTTGTCAAAATTGCTATATCATGCCTACTACCTTACTTGCCTTATTACATTCTTGCATATATTCCATGAACTAAACTAATTTCTTCCTTTTGTCTTTCTTTTCCACGTTTTCCATGTTTATTTTGCTATCTTATATACTGTTTTACATATTTTATAATGCAAATACTTGGCAACGTGTTATTATTTCTGCATAAATCATGCTCCACATAATACTCCACTTGTGCCAATTATCAACATAGTGGCGCTTCATGAGTATTTGCAGTCTTCCAAAATTACCCTTTTTTAAATCAAAAAGGCTTATTTGCGATAAACTAGTCGATCAATGGTGCAATCGACGGTCCCGCGCCTTTCCATATCAAGTTGTTCACTTGAGAGTACAAGTCTAGACCATTTTAGAAACCTTACTCTAACTTGAAATGTACATGCATCATGTTAAACCTAGTACGGGTTAGAACATTATTAACGTAATAACCCACTAAGATAAGCCTTGTCTAAAGTCCGATGGGATTTCCATAATCTTAATGGGCACCATCATGTTATGGGTGATACTTGGAGAAAATATGCCAATTTGTTAATCATTATTTCGTAAATAGTCAAGTCTGGAGGGAGAAAGGGCTAACCTTTGTTTGATTGCAGAAAATGAAGCACGAAGTCCCTAGGTTTGGCATGGTGCAAAACATCCCACCTTTTTTACTTGACTGGTGGAAAGACCTTGCACTTGCGACAAGAATCATGTGAGAAGAGTACTGGGTGACCTGCCATTCTTGCTTAACATCTGACCAAATATGGGGAAGGATTCATACTCGATTGACCATGGTCGCCGGGACTTTGATGGAAGGCATCGAGGGACAAACTTATACTCTCATTCCCATGATCTTAGCTGAAATGTTCCACGCTTTAGATCAGTACAAATAGGGATTCATACACTTTGAAGGATGTAATATGTTACTGCAAGTATGGCTGTTGGAACACTTTCAGAGGGGAGAATATCATCAAGAGATTCTGCGACGGCCGTTGAGTGACTACATACCTTACCATCTCCCAAATAAAATGACATTAATCCCAGACAGGTTTGCACAGCCAGGAAATACTTTAAGTTGGGTGCGTTTCTTCAGCAATTTAATAGACGAGTAGGTACATTGGATGTTTGAATGGTTTCCTAGCAGTGAATTCATCATCAGGTCAAGATAGACTATTTCAGGTACTAATCGGGTGCGAGGCATCTATCCTTATGCTTCTATAAGAGTAATGAGACAGGCAGGAAGAAAATAGGTCATACCTTGGGTTTCCAACATGGTCCAGTACAAGGCAGATTTCAAAAGGGACATCATCCCATTCAAGTTAGAGGCACAATATATGTGAAAACAGAAGATCATTATAGAGAAAGAAACCATTGAGCCAGACAGGTATCGTGCCGGTCATGTGTACTTCTATCCATCATGGTTGGTAAATGATATAGTGGGAGACATCAAGCTAGGAGTCAATCTGAAAAACAGGATCATAGATGATGTTGCTTATGCACAAGTTCAGTATAGAGGGCTATGAAAAAAGGTTTTCGAGTCTGAAGCTAGACATCTGGAACAACACAAAGTGGACATGGAGGCAATAAAAGAATGGAAAGAAATTGCCACAAAGTCAATGTCACACCTCCTTTTTCCGCTACCGCACCCCGCGAAGGGCGTTGTAAAGGGGAGTTTTTTCAATTAAAGGACAATCGAAACAGGATTTATTATTAAAAGTTTGAATTGCCACTTGAGAGATTTAGGGTGTCCCAAGTCACCGGTTTGAATCCAGAATCGAGGAAAAAGTTGATTCCATATTACAGTCTACGAATCAGAAATTCGGATAAGGAATTCTGTTAACCCGGGAGAAGGTGTTAGGCATTCCCGAGTTCTGTGGTTCTAGCACGGTCGCTCAACTGTCATATTTGGCTTAAATCTAATTTTTATACATGTTAAACCTATAGTACAATTTTAGAATTATTTATCGCTTTTAATTATTTTTTACGAAAGTGAACGTCGTTTAAGAACGTATTTTCGGATCACGTCACATGAAATGCACCCGGATCCTCGACACATTCTTATTCAACGTTTTTGGATTTGGATTTGGGTTGCATGAAATGCACACCCGTATTTAGAAATGTAATTTTATTAAAATTGCGCCTAAAGAGTCTAACGCGTTATTATTTTTTTTGGAAGGTCGTGAAGTTTGCTAAACGGCCCCTCCAGAGTTCTAAGCATCTGAATATAACATTTATTTGAGGGCCCCGCAATTTTATATTTTTTGTTTGGCGAGGCTCATCTCATTTTATTATTAAAAGGCAAACCTAAGGCAATCCATAATTTTCTATTTTATGTGTCTCTAAGAATAAAAGAAAAGCCCTAATTATCATTGATAAAAATGTCAAAATCTTATGAATCACTCTCCAACAATTCAGGCCCAGTAGCTTATGAAGTAAATAAATGAAGCATGTTTAGCAATTTATTCAAAAATATAAAGGACCCAACACTTTGGGCTTACTATTGGTAAAATTGGCCCAAGTGACATTGTTCACATCCAGTTGTAGCGGAAAAGCATGGTTCAGAGGTCGATTCTGGGCGGGAGCACAAACTGACGTCTAAATGGAAACCTAAGTGGTCCAATTAATCCCTAATGCTAATTAACTGGTTTTGCAGTTGCTGTACTATATTCCAGATTATAAAAATCACTTTTCTACATTTACTTATTTATCCTACTTCTTTTCTACCAACGAATTCCCACATCTTATTAACAGTGATAGCCAAACGGTAACAACGAAGTTTAAATTGAAGCACACCTTATTACTAATTATCAATACCAATTTGACACTTGAATCGTTCAAGGGGACAACTAAGCCATTCTGATTTTTAGAAGATAAACAAATATGTTAACATTCCAGGTTAACTCTAACATCTAAACTAGCAAATTTAAATGTGCTCACAACTGTAATACACAATGCCTCTTAATCAACATGCTTTTAAACCAATTCACGAACCAACTGACAAGAGATCAACTATCACGAGCTGTTCTATTGATTTGGTATGAAATTAACTACAATTAGCGCTTAACAAGTACATGAATCAGATAACAGGGAATTAACTACAGCTACTACTCAACTCGAGAAAACAGATTCATATGAACATGAGACATAATTATTTGCAGTCCAGTCAATACTACTATGGATATCCAATCGAATAGTAGACAGGCTATCTAGACTTAATAAGATTTTAAATTGCAGCTCCAGGGCAGAAAATAAACTTCAACTTTATTTCGTGTTCAACAGGCGAAATTACATCAACACAGTCTGAGAGTGTGTACCTGGAGAATATAATGTAAACAAGTGAGGATTCACAACAGAAACTCAAGAATCAGCAACAGTAGTAGAACACATCAATAACAGCAATACACCAGCAACAACCCAGTAAATACAACCCCAACAGCAATGGAACAGTAGCAGATGAACCACACCAGTTGAAAACTAACAGCAAATACTCAACACCCGAATAAACTCAAAGATACACTAGAGTGGCTTAAGATCAGTCTTAGTGTATTTGAATCAGGAAAATGAAATTAATGAAGCAAGAGAGAGGCTTCAATGAGACAGTGAAGTTTTTAGTTCTCAGATTTTTTAACTCTCAATTATTAGGGTCCAAAAAAGAGATATCCTCTAAAATGATCTGAATGCCTCCTCTTTATACCCAAAAACCGACCTGTCAGCTTCTTAAAACCTTTATTAAAACCATTCTTTGCCCATCATATTCCCTGAACCGCACTAGAGTATGTCTTGTTCTATTTTTAATTCAAAGTGTGTATGGGCGGCCTATTGTTTAATTATTTACCCTTAAAACTTGCCAACACATTATGTCTTATTCCCCACTTTTATTAAACAATACATTAGCTTTAATGTTATATTAACTTAGTGGACAGAACACTCAACTTACTCATTCAGCAAGTTTTCTATTCCCAAACTACCCTCCCTAATGCCCTGGAACTAATGAAAACACCCCTGAAATCACTACCCATCAGCTATAACCAAATTTGTCTAATTAAATGACTAGGTTAATCCCTAATCAATCATACTGGGGTAACTCAATGAGGTTGGATTCAATCAGACCAAAACATTTGGGATTTAATTCATCAAACTTAATCAGCAGTCGATTACGGGAATAACTACAGTTTTTGTACAAACTTACTAACACTGACTGATTCTGTTTATTCAGAGAGACACAGGAGAAACAAGATACAAGGTTCACATGAAACAATCGAACTTAAACAACAATAAGAAAAGAGTAGAAGATAAATTTACTGAGCAAAACTAATAGAGAAAACAGAGTCAAACGGAAACCTACTGAAATGAACAAAAAATTAGACTAATATCATGTTAATCTAACTTCAAGCATACCAGACTATTCGACGACACTTATTCAGTCGATTACACAAAGTATATATAATTATCAACAATTGGAAAACTTGGACCAAATAAAAGGTCTAATGGAGAGGAAGAAAAGCAATACACAAAAGATGAATTACAAACCTATTTTAGGCAAACGAATAATCTATTGAGCTGTTCAGACGAACATTGGAATATTAATCTAACAAAAATCAGAAAGAGAGGCGGATTAAGAACCTATAATTAATTTAAACTTAAAACCTAAGAAAAGCTAATTAAAACTTAACACAAACAAACGAACATATATATAGAAAAAGAAAAAGAAGGTATTCAAGAGAGCTTACTGATTTTTCGGATTCCAAACGACATGCTCTTCGAAGTCGATTTCCAATTAGTATTATATGCCTATTTCGTCATAAATAGGCCTATAATACTAACTAGAAACCAATTTGACCCTGACGACTTTGAAGCAGTCTCGAACCCCTGAACCCTAGATCCGTCTTTTGATGAGTGCTCGGATTTGGACCAGATTGGTTAAGGATTAGGGGTGAGGGTGGTCTAGTGGATAGCTGGTGTGATTTTGGGGTGGATTGGACGACCTAGGGTTTTTGCTCGAATCTTCGATTGAAGATTCGAGATGGTTCGTGATGATTCGAGTTTAACGGAGTGCATATTTGGACTGGGGGGGGCAGATGGTCAAGGGGTGTTATTTTCATGGCCATCGGCATCGTTGCCGCCGGCTTTCAAGCGAAGGGGCACGAGGGCGGCTAGGGTTCTTCAGGGGTTGTTTGGTTCTCTGGTTTGGGAGACGAATAGG
>MU737053.1:11376-24882 GCA_026770625.1 Nicotiana glauca | reverse complement strand
ATATATGGTTTACAAGAAATTGCATTAAACAAAAAAAATTAAAAAAAAAGCCCATTAGGCCCGCTAAGCCCACGAGCCCGGCCCGCTAAGCCCAGGACCACAGTGGGCTTAGGCCCGTCACGGGCCGGTTCCACCCATTAGGCCAACCAAAACCGGGACCGCTAGAGCCCGAAGCCCGGGACCGCGAAGCCCGGCCCGTTTAGGCCCGGGCCCGGCCCACAATGCAGCATTTCCCAAAACTCATGATTTTCATTTCAAAGTTCATAAACTTCCAACTTTAGCTATTTAGGTCCGAAACACGTCAAACGACGTCCGATTTTGATCAAATTTCACAGAAAGCACTTAACACATATTTAAGAACTATACCGGGCGTCGGAACCAAAATACCAGCCCGATACCTATATTTTCTAACTCATTTTCATTTCTATTTTTCCTTAATAATTTCAGAAAATAATTTAACAGAAAATTCTTTTACTCGGGTTTTGGACCTCGGATTTCGACTCCGGGCACATGCCCGAGTCCCACATTTTTTTATGGACCCTCCGGGAACGTCAAATCACGGATCCGCATCCATTTACCCAAAATATTGCACAAAGTCAACTATATCCATATTAATACCAAAATTCTTAAAATTTTTCACAAAATTCACATATTTTAACATAAAAACTTTCCGGCTTTACGCCCGGATTGTGCACACAAATCAAGGCAACCAAAAGCGAGGTTTTCAAGGCCTTAGAAGCACAAAACAAATAAGAATTACGATGATGACCCTTTGGGTCGTCACATTCTCCACCTCTAAAACAACCGTTCGTCCTCGAACAGACAAAAGAAAGAAGTACCTGAATCGGGAAATAAATGAGGATAACGGCTCCGCATATCAGACTCGGACTCCCAGGTCGATGCATCAGGAGGCTGGCCTCTCCACTGAACACGCACTGAAGGAAAACTCTTCGACCTCAACTGTTGAACCTGCCGGTCTAAAATAGCCACCGACTCCTCCTCATATGACATATCCTTGTCCAATTGGACAGTGCTGAAATCTAACACGTGCGATGAATCGCTGTGATACTTCCGGAGCATAGATACATGAAACACTGGATGCACAACTGACAAGCTAGGTGGCAAGGCAAGTCTATAAGCCACCTCTCCCATGCGATCAAGAATCTCAAATGGACTGATGAACCTAGGGCTAAGCTTGCCCTTCTTCCCGAATCTCATCACGCCCTTCATAGGTGATACACGGAGCAATACTCGCTCACCAACCATGAGAGCAACTTCCCTGACCTTGCGGTCTGCATAACTCTTCTGTCTGGACTGAGCTGTACGAAGTCTATCCTGAATAGTCCGGACCTTATCCAAGGCCTCCTGAACCAAATCCATACCCAATAACCGAGCCTCTCCCAGCTCAAACCATCCGACTGGAGACCGACATCGCCTACCATACAACGCCTTGTACGAAGCTATCTGAATGCTGGACTGGTAGCTGTTGTTGTGGCAAACCCTGCTAACGGCAACAACTGGTCCCACGAGCCTCCAAAATCAATAACACAGGCTCGGAGCATATCCTCAAGAATTTGAATAGTCCTCTCGGACCGACGTTCCGTCTGGGGATGAAACGTTGTACTCAACTGAACCTGGGTGCCCAACTCGTGTTGAACCGCTCTCCAGAAATGCGAGGTAAACTGTGGACCCTGATCCGAAATGATAGATATAGGCACCCCATGAAGGTGAACGATCTCTCTGATATAAATCTCGGCTAATCTCCCAGACGAATAGGTGGTGGCAACCGGAATGAAATGCGCTGACTTGGTCAGCCTATCAACAATAACCCAAACTGCATCAAACTTCTTCTGAGTCATCGGAAGGCCAGTAACAAAATCCATGGTAATTCTCTCCCACTTCCACTCGGGAAGCTCAATCCTTTGAAATGAACCACCGGGCCTCTGATGCTCATACTTAACCTGCTGACAATTCAAACACCTAGCCACATATGCTACTATATCCTTCTTCATCCTACGCCACCAATAATGCTGCCTCAGATCCTGACACATATTCGCGATGCCCGGGTGAATAGAATATCGAGAACTATGGGCCTCAGCTAAGATCAACTATCGAATACTATCAACATCGGCACACAACTCGCCACTGCAATCTCAATACACCATCATCTCCCAAGGTCACTTTCTGGACACCTCCACGCTGCACAGTGTCTCTTAGGACACACAAATGAGGATCATCAAATTGCCGGTCACGGATATGCTCCAATAATGAAGAACGAGCAACCGTGCACTAATGCCGTGCTAGGCTCAGAATATACAACCTCACAAAATGATTGGCCAAGGCCTGAACAACCAAAGCAAGCGATCTGTGGCTGACTGGGATATAAGCAAGACTGCCTATGCTGGCGGACTTCCTACTCAATGCATCGGCCACCACATTGGCCTTCCCCGGCTGATATAAGATAGTAACATCATAATCCTTCAGTAACTCTAACTATCTCCGCTGCCTCAAGTTCAACTCTTTCTGCTTGAACAAGTATTGCAGACTCTTGTGTTCAGTGTATACCTCACATGTCACACCATATAAGTAATACCTCCAAATCTTCAAGGCATGAACAATGGCTGCCAACTCAAGATCATGAATCGGATAATTCTTCTCGTGGATCTTCAACTGCCTCGAAGCATAAGCAATGACCCTGCCATCCTGCATCAATACTGCACCAAGCCCAATATGAGAAGCATCACAATAAACTATATAAGGCGCTGAAACTGTGGGCAAAACCAATATCAGTGCCGTGGTCAGAGCTGTCTTGAGCTTTTGAAAGCCCTCCTCGCACTCATCTGACCACCTGAATTGGGCACCCTCCTAGGTCAACCTGGTCATCGGGGCTGCTATAGATGAAAACCCCTCCACGAATCGACGATAATAACCATCTAACCTCAAGAAACTCCGAATATCAGTCGCTGAAGCTGGTCGAGGCTAATTCTTGACTGACTCAATCTTCTTCGGGTCTACCTGAATGCCCTCTGCTGATACTACATGATCCAGAAATGCAACTGACTCAACCAGGACTCGCACTTCGAGAACTTGGCATACAACTGACTATCCTTTAGAGTCTGAAGAACCACTCTGAGGTGCTGCTCATGCTCCTCCTAACTGCGGGAGTATATAGGAATATCGTCAATGAAGACTATCACGAACAAGTCCAAATAAGGTCTGAACACTCGGTTCGTTAACTCCATTAACGCTGCTGGGCATTAGTCAGTCCAAATGACATGACCAAAAACTCATAGTGCCCATACCGAGTGCGAAATGCTGTCTTAGGGACATCAGACGTCCAAATCCTCAGCTGATGGTAGCCCGATCTCAAGTCTATCTTTGAAAACACCTTCTCACCCTACAACTGGTCAAACAAATCATCAATCCTCGGCAGTGGATCCTTGTTCTTCATCTTCACCTTGTTCAACTGCCGGTAGTCAATGCACATCCTCATCGATCCATCCTTATTCTTCACAAATACAACTGGCGTACCCCAAGGAGAAACACTAGGCCTGATGAAACCCTTATCGAGCAAGTCTTGCAGCTGATCCTTTAACTCTTTCAGCTCTGGTGGGGCCATACGATACGACGTGATAGAAATGGGCTTCGTGCCTGGAGCCAGATCAATACAAAAATCAATATCCCTGTCAGGCGGCATACCCGACAGGTCTGAAGGGAAAACCTCTGGGAACTCCCAAACAATAGGAACTGAGTCAGTAGAAGGAACCTCTGTGCTGGAATCACGAACATATGCCAAATAAGCTAAACACCCCTTCTCGACCATGCGTCAAGCCTTAACATATGAAATAACACTACGAGTGACATGTCCTAGGGTTCCTCTCCACTCGAATCCTGGCAAATCCGGCAACACCAAGGTCACGGTCTTAGCATGGCAATCTGAGATCGAATGATACGGGGACAACCAATCCAGCCCTAATATAACATCAAAATCAACCATGTCTAGAAGCAGTAGATCAACACGGGTCTCAAGACCCTTAAATACTACTACACAGGAACAATGGACTCTGTCGACCACTATCGAATCACCCACTAGCGTGGATACATATACAGGAATACCCAAGGCATCACTAGGCATAGCCAAGTAGGGAGCAAAATAAGATGACACATATGAATACGTAGATCCGGGATCAAATAGCACAGAAGCATCCCTATCACAGACCATAATAGTACCTGTAATCATAGCATCTGATGACTCAGCCTCTGGCCTGGTTAGCAGAGCATAACAACGGGGCTGGGCCCCACTTTCCTGAATTATATCCCTGGATGATCTGCTGATGGCTGACCCCTACCTCTAGCGGTCTGAGCTCTACCTCTAAGACCTTTACCTCCACCTCCATGTCCTCTACCCCCACCTCTAGCAGGCTGGGCAGGCTGTGGAACCCCCGGTGCCTGAATCATAACACGAGAACTCTGATGCTGGAAGCTGCCATGAACTCAAGGGCAATATCTGACAATGTGCCTCGGATCACTGCAAGTATGGCAAGACCTCGTCTGCTGCGGTTGAGCACCCCTCAACCATGAGCAAACCCTCATATAATGACCATACACACCACACTCATAATATCTACACGAACTCTACAGCTGAGGAAACTGGGGCTGACCTGGTCGACCTGAAGGACCACCTAAAGTACCCTGAGTGACAGGGGAAGCTGACTGAAAGGGCCTGGTAGCATGGCCTCTATCATAAGTACCTCTACCTCCAGACGAGCTACCACTGAATCTTCCTGCATGGCGGGACCTCTTATCCGACCTACGTCCGCCTCCTTGTGACAGAACCACCTCAACTCCATAACCCATATTGGCCGCCTCCTGAAACGTGGCCTCACTTCTGGCCTGAGCCGCTACGCCTGGCTGACCTGCCACAGCTAGCTGAACCTCTGGAAGCAAACCCACTCGAATGAAGCTCTCCACTAAGCCCACCAATCTGACCAAAGCGTCCTGAAGAACTGGGGTGGCTATGAATCCCTTTGGGACCTGAGCTGGGCCCGCCGGATCTGGGCCCGCCGGAGCTGCTGGAGCTGGAACCTCCTCCTCATAACCCGCTTGAAACTCTGCCTCTGGGACTGCTGCTGGGGTCTCTGACTGCAGCGTGGTAGATGAAGAATCACGTGTTCTCGCCATCTGTGAAAGAACAGATTAGAAGTTCAACCAGTGTTTGAGGAACAAACCGCACGAAAAGAAAGAATAAAGTGAGATTTTTCCTAACTCCGTAGCCTCTAGGGGATAAATACAGACGTCTCTGTACCGATCCCTCAGACTCTACCAAGTTTGTCCGTGAGTAGCGAAACCTATGTAACCTAGAGCTCTGATACCAACTTGTCACGACCCGGATTTCCCACCATCGGGAGTCGTGATGGCGCCTACTGTCAGAGATAGGAAAGCCGAACATTTAGAAACACATCACCGATTTTGTTTAAACAATATAGTAACAAAAACATTAAAATAAAGCGAAAGACTTTAAAAATGTATTAAATAACTGAAAACTGAAATACGAAACTCCAAATTACTCTTCTACCCAGTATCTGGTGTCACTACTCACAGACTACTATAGAATACTGAAACAAGGGTCTGAAAGAAATACATATAACCGTTTGTTCAAACACATGGGACAACAGAATAAAGTAAGGATAGAGAAGACGTCGGGCTTGTGGACGCCTGCAAGCTACCTCGGTGTCTCGCGGATCTGAATGCTAACACCTGCACCACTGCTGCTACTGCAGTCCGAATCCTGTATTTGCGCAGAAGAGCGCAGAGTGTAGAATTAGCACAACTGACCCCATGTGCTGGTAAGTGCCTGGCCTAACCCCGGCGAAGTAATGACGAGGTTAGACAGGACCTATCACAATTAACCTATATAGATATACGTGCAATAATAGGAAATATACAAATTTAAACAACTAAGAGGGAGGGGAGCATGCTGTGCGGTACGATAGTTTAAATATAGAAACCACCGGGTAAGAAATGAAACCGTACAATAACAACTGATAAGGAAAACATAGGAAAGCCCTACATACAAAAACAATATACTTGATCCATACTTCGTTGCGGCGTGCAACCCGACCCTCCAATTATATATTGGTTAGTGCTGCGGCATGCAACCCGACCATTCCGATTTCATATTTCTTAGTGCTGCGGCGTGCAACCCGACCCTTCCAATTTTTATATTTGTTAGTGCTGCAGCGTGCAACCCCACCCTTCCGATATAATTCCTCGCTCAACAGCAACAACAAAAGAGGCAAGGATGTAATGAATAGTAGAAGAAATCCACGCAAGGGAATTAAACCATCCAATTAGATCCCGTCAATGGAGCAATATCAACAACTAAATTCAACAAAACATCACGGCAAGGAAATACCCAATAACTACAAGTCAAGGCAAGGGAGGATACAATAAATACTTTAATCCCAAGCAAGAGAATAATCACAACACTTCCTCTCTTAATTACTTATTTCTCGAGTATCAATTTCTAGTCCGAGCCAATGCTCCAAATGACAAACCAATCACAAACCTTCCTCAGCTATTCACGTTATATTAAGCTTATCAATTAATCAAGAAGGTGCATCACGAAATCCGAATCAATCACAAATAAGACTCACGGTCATGCTAGACTTCGGTGCATAGATAATCGTCACCATGCCTATACACCGACCTCACATAGCAAGTAACAAATAATATCCTAATCCTATTCCCTCAAGCCAAAGTTCGAACAAACACTTACCTCGGTCCAAAGAATAACAATCAACTCTCCAATACCGCATTCCTTTACAATCCGACTCCGAAACAATGATATCTATGCATAATTAATTCAACAATATCAATAAAGACTCAAAACCATCACCCCATAGCCTAGAAATGAAGTTCCTAGCATTCTTCCAAAAATACCAAAATCCAACACCGGGCCCACATTGTCCAAACACGAGGCTTGGACCAAAACCCAATCACCCATAACCTCACGAGTTCAAATATGCAATTTGTTTCAAGATTCGACCCCAAATTGAGGTTGAATCACCCAAAATTCCCCAAGCCCTAGTTCTACCCAAAACCCCCATTTTCTACCTTGAATTCATGATTTAGGGCTAGGAAATTAATGTTTAGATGAAAGAATTAGGAGATAATGAAGTCAAGAATACTTACCCAAAGAGATATGGAGAAAGAGAAGCTAGAAAATCGCCTATGGAGAGTGAAGGAGAAGAGTCCGTGTGAAAAATGGCTAACATTCTGAAGTAGGTTCTGTTTTTATGACTTAAAATCACTGGGTGAAATTACCCTACGCGTTCGCGATAGTAGGGTCGCGTTCGCGATGAACAGATGTTGGCAACCATCGCGTTCGCGGACAAGGCATGCGAATGAGAAGAGGAAAATATAGGGGGCCCAAAGATTGGTCTACGCGAACGCGTTTGGCATCATGCAAACGCGATGAAGAGGGAGCTGATACTATGCGATCGCAAGGATGGGTTCGCGAATGCGAAGCAGCGGAACACTAAGGCACTGGGAATGCGAGCCTGGGGCCGCTTTCGCAAAGAACAAAACCACTGTGTAAAAAATACAGCAAAATTTGATATGTTTTTTTAGTGCAAAACTACCCCGAACCACCTCTGAATCACTCACGAGCCCTCGGGGCTCCCAACCAAACACACACACTAACTCAATAACATCATACGAACTTAGTCGAGCGATCAAATCGCCAAAATAACATCAAAATCAAAGAATCAAACCCCAAAACTCATGATTTTCATTTCAAATCTCATAAACTTCCAACTTTAGCTATTTAGGTCCGAAACACGTCAAACGACGTCCGATTTCGACAAAATTCCACAGAAAGCGCTTAACGCATATTTAAGACCTGTACCGGGCGTCGGAACCAAAATACCAGCCCGATACCTATATTTTCTAAATCATTTTTATTTCCATTTTTCCTTAATAATTTCAGAAAATAATTTAACAGAAAATTCTTTTATTCGGGTTCTGGACCTCGGATTTTGACTCCGGGCACATGCCCGAGTCCCATATTTTTCTACGAACCCTCCGGGACCATCAAATCACGGATCCAGGTCTTATTATGGATATGATAATGGAATATATCATGCATGAGATGATACTGTTGGATCATTTTTTTGATAATTATTCTAACGACCCGACCGGTCGTTTTGAGCTCTAGCGCATCGTTCAGCAGTTGGAAGTCATGAACAGCTTCATTTCAGGTATATTGATGTGACGACCCAAAGGTTCATCACCATATTTCTCCCTTTCTCCGCGCTTTCGAGGCCTTGGAAACCTCGCTGGTGGTTACCTCGATTTGCGTGTGCCGTCCGGGTGCGAAGCCGGAACATTTTTATGTTAAAATATGTGAATTATGTGAAAAATTTGAAGAATTTTGATATTAATATTGATATAGTTGACTTTGGTCAATATTTTTGGTAAACGGATACGGATCCGTGATTTGACGGTTTCGGAAGGTCCGTAGAAAAATATGGGACTCGGGCATGTGCCCGGAGTCGAAATCCAAGGGCCAGAACCCGAGTAAATGAATTTTTCTGGTAAATTTTTTTATGAAATTATTAAGGAAAAATGGAAATGAAAATGAGTTAGAAAATATAGGTATCAGGCTCGTATTTTGGTTCCGATGCCCGGTACAGGTCTTAAATACTCGTTAAGCGCTTTCTGTGAAATTTGGTCGAAATCGGACGTTGTTTGACGTGTTTCGGACCTAAATAGCTAAAGTTGGAAGTTTATGAACTTTGAAATGAAATCATGAGTTTTGGGGGTTTGATTCTTTGATTTTGATGTTATTTTGGCGATTTGATTGCACAAGTAAGTCCGTAGGATGTTTTTGAGGTTGTGTGCATATTTGGTTTGGAGCCCCGAGGGTTCGGATGAGTTTTGGATAGGTGTCGGATTGCATTTCTCATAGTTGAAAACCTGTTGTGCTTTAGTTCTGCAGGCTTCGCAATTGCGAAGCCAGCACTCGCAAATGCGAGCTCGCAATTGCGAGCATTCTATCGCAAATGTGATCTTTCACCTGGGAAGCATCTTTTGCAAATGCAAAGAAAAGTATCGCAAATGCGATACAAGCCCTCAAAACCCAGTCTTCGCAAATGAGAACAACTGTCCGCAAATGCGGATGTGGACTTTTGCAAATGCGAACAATAGTTCGCAAATGCGAGCTTCCCAGTGTCCTTCAGAGTTCGCAAATGCGAACTCGACTTTGCAATTTCCATATTTGGTCGGGGTTTGCAATTGCGAACCCCTGTTCGCAATTGCGACATCAAAGACCTGCATAATCATACTTAGACGATTTAGAAGCTTCATTTTTCATATTTTCAAAACCCAAGCACCTATTGGCGATTTTTCACGATCTCTCTCTTCTCCAAATCATTTGTAATCAACTTTTACTTTATTTCTTCAATATTTAATATCATTTATCATGTTTTCATCTTAAAATCAAGGTTTTTCATAGGTAAAAATGGGGATTTTGGGTAGAACCTAGGTTTTCTTAAAATTGGGGATTTGGACCTCAATTTGGGGTCCGATTTCAAAACAAATCATAGATATGAACTCGTGGGGTAATGGGTGACTGGGTTTTGGTTCGAACTTCGGGTTTTGACCACATGGGCCCGGGGGCGTTTTGTTTGAGTAAAACTTTGGGAAAATCATTTTATGCATTCAAGTTGATTTAACTAGCATTTGTTGATACATTTGAGTAATTTATGACTAGATTCGAGCGGTTTTGTGGTGAATTTGAGGGGTAACGCTATTCTAGAGGCGTGAGTTGAGTTCGGAGATTTTGAGGTAAGTGTGTGTTCTAACTTTGTCTTGAGGGATTAGGATTAAGGTATTATTTGCTAAGTGCTAAATCTGGAGTACAGTGTATAGGCATGGTAACGGTTATCTATGCACCAGAGTCTAGCATGACCGTGAGTCTTATATGCGTTGGATTCGGATTTAATGGTACATTTTTCTTGCTTGGGTTGATAAGCATAATATATTGTGATTGGTTTGGTTTTTGGAGCATTGGCTCGGACTAGACATTGTTACCCAAGAAATAGATGATTAAAAATGGAACGTGTAGCTATTAGTCCCTTGCCAAGACGTAAGTATTTATTGTACTCTCCCTTGCCGGGATGATTGAATTGTTAATTGTACTCCCTTGTCGGGATTTTCTTGTGATTGTTGTTACTCCCCTCGCACTTGAGTTGCGGTCGTTGTTTGGGTGAGTTCTTGGTATTGATTGTTGAGGATCGGGTTGCACGCCGCAACTGTATTGATGAATATTGAGGATTGGGTTGCACGCCGCAACGGTATTGATTGTTGAGGATCAGGTTGCACACCACAACGGAGATTTATGTTGAGGATCGGGTTGCGCGCCGCAACGGAGTATGGACTGAGTGTATTGCTTTCGTGTGTAGAAGTTTCCTATGTTTTCCTTATCAGTTATTATTGTTCATCTTCATTTCCTTATCGTTGATTTCTATATTTAGACTGTAGTACCCAACAACATGCTTCTCCCCTCTCTTTTAACTGTTAAAATTAGTGTATTTCCTGTTAATGCACATATATCAGTACAGGTTATTTGCGGTAGGACCTGTCAAGCCTCGTCACTACCTTGCCAGGGTTAGGCCAGGAACTTACCAACACATGGGGTCGGTTGTGCTGATTCTACACTCTACGCTCTTTTGCGCAGATACATGATTCGAACCGGAGTAGCAGCAGTGGTGCAGGTGTTAGCATTCAGATCCGCGAGGCACCGAGGTAGCTTGCAGGCGTCCGCATGCCTAGCGCCTTCTCTATCCTTACTTTATTCTATTGTCCCATGTGTTCGGGACAAACGGTTATATGTATTTCTTTCAGACCCTTGTTTTAGTATTCTATAGTAGTCTGTGAGTAGTGACACCAGATACTCGGTAGAGGTGTAATTTGGAGTTTCGTATTTCAGTTTTCAGTTCTTTAAACATTTTTAAAGTCTTTTGCTTTATTTTAATGTTTTCGTTGCTATATTGTTTAAACGAAATTTGTGATGTATTTCTAAATGTTCGGCTTGCCTAGCTCCGACAATAGGTGCCATCACGACACCCGATGGTGGGAAATCCGGGTCGTGACAAGTTGGTATCAGAGCTCTAGGTTGCATAGGTCTCGCTGCTCACGGACAAACTAGGTAGAGTCTGAGGGATCGGTACAGAGACGTCTGTATTTATCCCCTAGAGGCTACAGAGTTAGGAAAAAAATTTCACTTTGTTCTTTCTTTTTGTGCGATTCTGTTTCTCAAATACTGATTGTCTTTCTACTCTTTTCATTCG
The DNA here is from genome assembly GCA_026770625.1 of Nicotiana glauca. Taxonomy (NCBI): domain Eukaryota; kingdom Viridiplantae; phylum Streptophyta; class Magnoliopsida; order Solanales; family Solanaceae; genus Nicotiana; species Nicotiana glauca. The sequence goes on along the minus strand of MU737053.1, from coordinate 13,528 downwards.
CAGATGGCGAGAACACGTGCTTCTTCTTCTACTGCGCAGCAGCCCGAGCTCCCAACAGCAACTCCTGCGAGGGGCAGAGGCCGAGGCCGTGCCAGAGGCCGAGGCAGGGGCAGAGCTCAGCCCCGGGCAGCAGTTCCAGAGGTGGAGCCTCAAACTGACTATGATGAGGAGGTTCCAGCCCCAGCAGCCCCAGTGGGTCCAGCTCAGGTCCCAGGAGGGGTCATGTTCACCCCAGATCTTCAGGATGCTCTAGTCAGATTAGCAGGCTTTATGGATAGTGTCACTAGAGCGGGTTTGCTGCCAGTAGCACCAGCCACTTCTCTGGCTGGAGGAGGGGTTCAGACTCGTACTATGCGTACTCCGGAGCAGGTAGCTCTCCGGACTCAAGTCCCAGTGGTTCAGCCAGTAGTGGCAGCTCAGACAGGTATTACAGCTCAGGCCGTCGATGGAGCTACTATGTCTTCAGATGCTTTTTGGAGACTTGATCGGTTCTCCAAGCTCTTCACCACCACTTTCAGCGGTGCTTCATCAGAGGATCTACATGATTTTCTATTCAGCTGTGATGAGATTCTCAGGACCATGGGTATAGTGGAGACCAACGGGGTCGATTTTGGCACCTTCCGGCTTGCAGGATTCGCCAAGACTTGGTGGAGAGATTTTTGCCTATCTAGACCAGCGGGGTCTCCAGCTTTGACATGGGATCAGTTCGCAGAGTTGTTCTTGGAGAAGTTTCTCCCCGTCACTCAGCGGGAGGCACTTCGTAGGCAGTTTGAGCGCCTCCAGCAGGGCTCCATGATAGTTATTCAGTATGAGACTTGATTTGTTGACTTGGCACGCCATGCGGTTGTGATACTCCCTACAGAGCGAGAGAGGGTCCGAAGATTTATTGATGGATTGATTCAGCCGATCCGTCTCCAAATGGCCATGGGAGTTGGTAGTGATATTTCCTTTCAGGAGGCGGCCAATGCGGCCTGCAGGGTTGAGATGGCCCTCTCACGGGGAGGTGGTCAGATGTCGGATAAGAGGCCTCGTCATTCTGGTAGGTTCAGTGGTACCTCATCAGGAGGTAGGGATTCCTATGGTAGAGGTCATTCACCGAGGCCCTTTCAGTCAGCTCTTCAGGTTTCTCATGGTACTCCAGGCAGCGGTGGTTCCCAACAGTATCATTAAGATCAGCAGCCTATCAGTGCACCTGTGATGACCCGGCCCGTCGTCACGTGAGTTACCGCCCCGTTTTTCCCTTATTGTGTTGCTTCATATTTCAATATCAGTATTAGAGTTGATCGGGTGTAATCGAGTTGGTTTTAGTTGAAAACGAGGCACACAGCCTCCTAGAAGGAAGTTTGTTTTAGAAAAGTCAACCAGAAGTTGACTATATGGTTAGATGGCTCGGGTGGAAATTCCGGTGATTCGGTTAGCTTCGGGGGATGATTTTTGACTTAGGGGAGCGATTAGAATTGAATTTAGAGGTCCGGTGTAGAAATAGGCTTGAATTGGCGAAGTTGGAATTTTGGTGAAGTTGGAATTTTGGCGAATTTCGGTTGATAGGTGAGATTTTGATCCGAGGGTCGGAATGGAATTCCGAGAGTTGCAATAGCTTCATTAGGTGATTTTGGACATGTCTGCAAATTTTCAGGTCATTTGGACGTCGTTTGGTCGGGTTTTTTATCGAATGTGAGTTTCGAAAGTTTTAAGAAAATTTAGGCTTGAATCCGTGGTAATTTGATGATTCTTTTGTTGTTGTATGTGTTTTTATGATTGTAACAAGTTTGTATGGTGTTTTATTGTAGGTTGGTGTTTTTGGTTGAGGTCCCGGGGGCCTCGGGATGGATTCGGGTGGTTAAACGGACTAATTTCATGTTTGAAGATAGCAGATTTTTCAGAAAAATTGCAGAAGAAATTTAGCCTATGCGATCGCATAGGCCTTGTCGCGATCGCATAGAGCTGGACAGCAGAGAAACGCGATCACATGGATTTCTCCGCGTTCGCATAAGAGGAAATTCAGGGCAGTTGGATTTACACTACGCGTTCGCATAGTATTGGACCCGATCGCGTAGTGTTTGGTAGCTGTGCATTGCGATCGCATGGGCCTTGTCGCGATCGCATAGAAGGATTTTGAATTCTTAAAAACTTGTTCATCGCGATCGCATGC